>JAAMXK010005288.1:0-17923 GCA_019693575.1 Thalassiosira oceanica | reverse complement strand
AGACATGCGTAGCAAGGCCTAAAAGAAGATTGTGGTTGAGCCTCTCACTCGGTCGCTTCGAGGCAGAGCCGTCCCCGCCAATCGCGTTATCCATCCTCCTTATCTTTTTATCCACCAACCAAGATGGGGGTTTACCACACATAAGAATGGGGTTTAACCACCTGCACCTCCTAGTCTAATATATGAAGTGAGTACTATTTATTCTTTGCCGTGAGGCGGTGAGTCAGTTACTTCAGTTAGTTACTACTACGTGGAACTGACGAGAGTCATTTTACAGAGGCTACTTCCTACCTTGGTGACAATACTTCACACTTGAACTCTGCTGTATAACAAGGAACCTGTGTATTTACTGCGCTCGCGCGCTTTGTGCTAGCTAGCTAGAGAGATTGAATTCAGCCCCCCCCCTGTCAATTCAACGGTGAGACGACGACGGTGGGACTGAGAGTGTTTTGCAAGTGCAAGTGTCGGCCAATTCTACGGACCACCTTGTCGCCACTAACTACACTCCTACACACACACGTCTCAGCTGGGTATATAATAATGGGAAGTCTTAAGGTGGTGGATTTTAAAAACCCCACCTTAAAAGTCTTGACTCTTGACTTCTGTCTTGTCATTCTCTTGTCTTGTTGTTGTTATGAAATTTAATAAAAGAATAAGCAAGTCCAAGTCCAAGCTGGGGTGGTGTTACACCAGGTTCTCGAAATTGACCAACAAACCACATGATGCCCTCCGGAGTTTCCCTGGCTAGACTATCACTGCTACCACCTACTAAGTACCACTCCTGCTCAATGCTCACAATTATGAAAAACCAGGAAATGGGGCAAGCTGAATGAACAGGCAGTCCAAGCAGCAAGATCCCAAGCCAGCTGCGCGAGAGAGCCTCCCCCGGCCCAAGCTGGCCAATCCCGTTGCGAGAAATACACATCAGATGCATACCCTGTGGACAATCCTCTACAGAAGATGCATGCGTAGGACAGATGCATAGTAGGGGTGGTGACCGTGTAAATGTAAAGGTTCAATTCTAACCTAGAATGCTCTATGAGATGCAAGAAGCATCCAGAAACGGTACTCTACCTAATAATAAAAACAATAAGACAAAATTTGGCGCTTATTGGCGCTGGTCTGAGCAGTTCTCGAACTGTCGAACAACTGTCTCGACTTGTAGCTGGCTGTGCTCTGAAACCTGGCTGAATACTGACGGTCGCCCACGCGCCGGAGCACACCCACACCATGGGGGCGTCTTCTAGTAAAGGAGATAGAGAGAAGGATGTGTGCGTGGACTCACCGGAGCACACCAAGGAGGGCGCCAGGGTTTTGTGCTTGGACTGTGACAGGAAGACCCAAAAGGCGCCTCCAGCAGCTGCAAGCACCAGCAATGATTGTCGCGATAGTTACGAGTCTGTATCGAACTGCATGGATCAGAATCGAGGTCAAGGTGGGTAGTGTGACTGTGCATCTGAAGCCATTGTGTAGGGGAGTCTGAGCCGTAACGAAACGTATGATCGATAGTTTCATCGTGTGCGAAAGAGTGGGAATTGTTCAAAGACTGTCACTCAAATTTTAGGTGATATGATTTCTTTGCCCTGAGAGCATCTCCGGGCGTTTGCGGTGGCCAGATTCCAGCGAATGCTGCACAAGCTATTAGGGCTTGCGCACGTTCAATTGATGGCGATGACATTAATTGATGTATTACCAAAACACGACGAAACAATGACCCTGTCACCAATCGACAAGACCTGGGTGTTCGAATATCCAAGTAGAGATAGCATGTAATCTGACTTATATGATATTTGACGAAACAAATTGACTGCCACGCAAGGGCTATGCTGGTCGAACACCCTCGCCAAGATACATAGCACACCCTCATTTGAGAAACTTCGGCCGTGGAGACGATTTCTTCGGGAACGTCTCTGTGGTCTTCTATATAGGCCTCTAAACCTTCATTTGAGAACCGGACGTGGAGACGATTTCATCGGCGAACATCGAAGTCCCTCCAGCCTTTGCAAATGCCGAGTACGGAGAAAGATCGAGCGGCTGGTGGGCGTAACTGGCATCTGACTCTCTGGAGGTGTTGCGAGCTGGACACGCCCTTTTCTTCTTCCATTGCTTGATGGGATGCTTGTACTGGGAGTCCTCGGACAAGAGCTCAAGGAATGCTGCATCATGCACGTCCAACTTTCGTAGCTCGCCATTTCCGTCGAAGATTGCCTCCGCGTCTTCCAAGAGAAGAGATGCCGGGCGTTTCATATCGAATGCAATTTCTATGGCCGGGCGCCACTTTCTCGTGCGAGTGTTAATGAGCTGCCGGAATGTGTTTTGTCAGTCCCTTCACACTGCCCCAAGACGCACAACACAAAGAAGCTTACGTAGTTGTTTATCTTCTCTTCGGCCGCTTCTTTCTGGAGGATGTAAGTAGATCCCGCGTCCAACCTCTTCTTTGACGACAAGGTTATGCAGCCTGCATCCACGACTTGATGCACAAGCTGCTGCAAGACCTTATCACAGGGAAATGGGTTCCACATGTTGGCACGTACCCAGCCAGAAAGAATATTCTTGAAAGTGGCACTCCTCTCGGTCGGCGATGTCGACGGCGAGTTGGAATACTCGTTCTTCATCACGGACGATGCTAGACGACCGCCAAGCGACGAGATCTCCCCGCCGGACTCAAGCATTGCATTGAGCTGCCCTGAGGCACGCACAATGGCCTTGTTCCGACCGTCTCCGTTGCTCAAGGACCGTTTGAAGGTGTAGGCAATCTGAACATGTGCATTGTGTGAGTCGAGGGAAATCTAAAAGAGACTATCGCAAGTGACTAACCCGATTGTAGGATGGACGCGAGAGTCGGCAATCCTTGCTCGACAACAACTTCTCGACGTTGGAGGCCAGGATATCAAGCTGAGCGAGACGAGACGACGACGTTCGGAATTCATCGGAGGGTGTCCAATCCAAGATCCCCTCGACTCTTTCGGTCAGACACGACGAGATTAGGCTTTCAGCATACGCATCATCATCCTCAGAACATTGCTGCGTGAAGGAAGTTAAACTCATCGCCCCCTCGGCATCGCCGATACATCCTCGTTTTCTTTTTGCACCCACTTGAATGGCTGTCGGCGAGAACAGGCCCATGAGCGCATTGAGCCCCAATCGATAATGTGAACCTGCCTCAACGAGGTTGTCGAAGTCAGGAGCACGCGTCGCCCCATCGACAAGCTGGGCGACGAAATCCTCGCTTGAAGTGCACACCCAATAATCCTCGTTCTTGGTTTTGGGTTCAAGGAAGTTCCAACCATGCACCGCCGGGTACAGGATTCGAGTTTGCTTCGCTTGAATAAGCGAGGAGACATTTTCCCACGAGCTCGGATTCGTCATGTCGGATGCGCTCGCCAAAAGGTATCTTCCAACGCACGAGCGACGATAAGACGTTACAAATCATCATCGGTAAACGTGAGCGGGCGCATTCACAGTCATACCTTTTCGCCCATACACCTCCTGCCCTCCTGCCCCGAATGCTTTCGACCTCTTACTATGAGCCGCTGTGTTGATTCGAAGTGCTCTCGGCCGCATGTGTTGCTCTCTGAATGCCACAAGCCCCTGCTGCTGTTGGTCCAATGCTCGTTTCAGCTGAGCGACTAGTTTGTGAAGGTGATGAGGGCGCGTGCTTCAGAGTAAGTGGCCCCTCTGCGTAGGTGGGCAGCTAGCTGCCAAAATTAAGTCCCGCATCTTAGATCTTCAGGTACCGGATGCATCTTTCAAAAAGAGCGATGGGACACCACCATATGACAGCACCAAATTGAGGCAGCACCAAGTCCAAGTTGCGGCGTTTGATTTCTTTTATGAGAGCAGAGAAATTTAGTTTATGTGCCATGCCTCGTGCTCGCCCGCGGAGCATCATCCCATCATCCCCCCATTCGCCCTTAGGCCCCGAGCGAATGTGTCGAATGTGTCGAAACTCGAAGATCAGCGGGGACATCCCAACATAGAGTACCCGGAGGGTCGTAGACCCCTAACGGATTGGTCAGCTATCCTTCGCAATCGCCATGGCCCTCACCCTGGTAGTGAATCGATCGAAGTCTCGCGTCCTGTACGCGGGCGCGATTATTTCTCTCCTCTTCTCCTGCTCCCGGCCCGGCGTTTTCCCCGTAATCCTAACCTGGTGGAACGGACCACACATTTTCAGCTGACCGACGAGGCAAAGGACGAAGCCTAATATTACTTCGATCACGACATCCGCTGGCGGCGATGATGCATCTTGAATGTCCGCGGCTAGGGCGAGTGATCGGTAGTGCAGACAAGAATATGTTGAGTGCAGCAGGACCCCCACCCCGCCCCAGCTCAGTAATGTGACGATTAGCCCCATGGCGGCCTACAACGTTCTGTTCTGCTCCTCTTCGACTCTTCCTTCGACTCTGTTTTTTACATACACTGCACTCATAGCTACGTACATAGCTAGCTGTCCGGCCCACTGCTTCACTGTTTCTCACGTTGGTTGAGTAAAGTGGGGCTCAAAGTGTGAGGAACTCGATTAATTTATGGCGGGAACTAAGAAAGCGCCTCACTGCTTAAGTAGCCGGTCACACTCATGGCACGGGCCCTCTAATTCCGCTCCGGATTCATTGGTCCTTTATGTAGAGCAGATCAGATAGAGCAGACGAGGTCGACTGCCTGCCTTCTCTTTGCAACCATAATCTTCTTGTCGGAAGCGTCACGCAAAGCCAATGACACTTCTTAGGAAATGTCGTCACAAGATGAGCAGAGTTCAGAGTCCGGCAGTGATGGGGGGGGGGACCATGACTATGACACCCCTTCTCATCCATACTTGATTGATAGGCTGAAAGACATTGAAGCGAAAATCCAACTGCACGAACTGATTCTCAGCAGCGACGACGACGCCACTGCAGCTTTCCCGACCCTGGCTGCGACCTCGCTGATATCGATCATCGACGACGATATAGCACGAAATCCAGAAGAGCCAGAGAAGGTGCTGATGGAGACATGCCGATATCTTGTAGCGAAGCTGCAAGATTTCTACCAGAGAGAAATTGCCGGGTCCAAATTTGATTCGACGGCCAAAAGCGCACTGTATCAGGCGCTTTCAAAACGAGTGCCGTACATTCCGAGCGAAAGATCATCTAAGCTCGATGGCTGCAAGTCTGTCTTGTCCGTGAACGTCACCGAGCAGGTTCAGCCCGAAACATTAAAAAAACAAATAATCAGATACCTGGATCTCCAGCAAAAATTCATGTCGATCCATCCGTCAAGACCGACAAGTCTCGAAGATTTCTACAAAAATGAAGAAAAGAGCGATCTCTCTCTTGCAATGAAAGTCCTGTATGATTTCTCCGTGGATGATTGTCTTGTTGCTTTCCTTCCCGACCAAGACCAGGACATTGACAATTACATAAGTGAATGCGCTGATGAAGCCAGGGGTGGTCTCAGTGGTCATGAGGGTGACGTAGTCACGTGCACTTTCGCGGGGATTGTCAAGTCGCTCGTTGAATACAGATCAAACAGCGGGGTCACTGGAAATTCAAAGGACGGCGTTGAAAGGGACGACGATGGCCACATTATCTACGAAGAAGACGAGCCAGAGATGTATCACGGCTGGACAGGATCGTGGCAGGTAGAGAATGACAGTCCAGAGATGAACAGTTTTTGGTATGGCGTCAAACTCGGCACAATTCTCTCTCACGCTCAAGCATACTACCGAACCCTAACCATAAAGACACCAAGATCAGAACATTCATGCGCATATGCCAATCTACACGGCGTTTTGGAAGGCGAAGCGCCGACTTACAAGCCCCAAGGTGAACCTGTAAACGAAAACGACGTGACTATATGCCGGGCTAAATATGAAGAATTAGACGGCGAAATATTTTACTCTGACGGCACGGCATATTCAAACACGTGGGCTGCCCAGGACGGTAAGATCGGGTTTAGTCATGTTGGTACAGGCTGGAAGAATCGAGAGTTTAAGGGGTTCCTATACGCGTTTGATTTCGGCGACGAAGAAAGGCTACGGGGCTTTGACAGCGTGAAGCTGAAACACGAATTCTGGTCGACCCCTTATGGAATGCACTGCGATGGCGATGCAGGCATTGCATGGGTTTGGGGGGATCAGCGGATAAAGGGATTCGGGTTGAGCCGTGTTGGGTCTGTTTCGATAGCCATGGCAAAATACATTTTTCACATCGACCGAAACCCGCAAGCATCCCATTCCGGGTCAATTAGCTATGCTACTTTGAAGCGACGTGAGGCGCTTTGCAACCGCGAGGCCGGACATGGAGGTCAAAATATTGTTGTCTCTGGCAACAAACTTTGCTTCATAAACAAAGGCTATGTGCAGGAGTGGAGGCTCGACGAAGGCAACGAGCACTCTGGCATGCGCCGAATGGTACACATGGCGTCAGTCGACCAGGACATCGAAGATGGCGGTTGGAGGGCTGAAGATATCATCAATCTAAGCACTAGCACATGGATGGACGAAGATGGAGCTGCAGAAGTCACTCGCGGCCTCAGACCAGACTGCGTTCGACCAGTCGATTTTGCCACGCCCTCGTCAGTTGGATACCTACCAGGTTCCAGGTTTGCATTTGCCAATTCATCATCAGAGGGAATCCATTTCAGCAATGGCCAACTAACAATCATGGACTCTGAACTGAGGGAGCTCACCCGGCTGGTCGGGTTTGGCTCGGGCGGTGTGGAGGTAGTGCAGCGGCCGACATTCGAGAAGTTGGGAGATGACTCTACACTTGTGGCTTCAGATGAGTCGACTGTCAAGATATTTGACCTACGAACAGGCAGAGCAGAGCTTACAATACGTCAGCGGTGCGAAAACTCAACACCAGTGTACGTTGGTTGCGGGAAGTTTGTTTGCAACCGGCTTTCGAATGGAGCGATGCTTTGGGATCTTCGAGCCCAAAAGCCTTTGTACAACCTGCCAATTCAAAGCGATGTTACGTGGATACCGGGGGATACAAACGGCAAGCCCCCGATCCTAGTGTCTGGCTATGATATGTACAAATTTGGACGTTGCCGCGATTTGATGTCTGATCAAGAAAAGATTTGGGAGGAAGAGAATGCAACATTTAAATGGGCGAGGTGTGAAGAAAAAAGAGGGGGAAACTGTTCAATCATGTAACGACGCAAACATGATCAGAAGCAGATGCCAATGTCGGGGCGGGACATGATAGAGGTGCCTCCTATGTATATCCTCGCATCAAAGTTGAGGTGCATCTTTTGAACCTTTTCTTGCTCTTGAATCATTTCTCGCATGGACAACTCGATTATGTAATCATGTCTCATCGCTAAAACTCCTCAGCTGCGCTTCAAGATATTGGGCAACCTCATGAGCTGACGGTCGTTGTTCTGGGTCAAAAACGTAACACATATTGCGTGCTTCTAGGAGAACTAGATTGATCTCCGCTTCGTCTTCGAACTCTCCATTCTTGGTTGGCAATTGACCCTCCAGGATCAGTTCTCTAGCTTTACTCTTCCTGTGGCGCGACCAAACCTTCTCCCCATACATGATGTGGTGTATCACACTGCCCAAAGCCCAAACATCGATGGCGGCTGTCTGCCGCAGATCGGCGTATTCTTCGGGGCTCGCGGTCGTGGAGAAGTGGTTGGGCAACACGAAGGTGCACGTCTCATTTGCTTCTGACGTCGTGTTTCGCCGGAGCAGCAACCCGAGGTTGTAGTCGCCTATCTGCAGCCTCCCGTCGCGGATGAAGAATTGGTTGATGGTCAAGTCGCCGTGAATTGCAGACGGAGAAACCCCACCGGCTTTTATTGAATGCAAGGCAGCCACGCCATGCGCGGCTTCTGTTGCCCATTTTAGACGATTGAACAGAGTTGTCTCCTTCCAGCTATTTTTTATCTCATCGCTCAATACTCCGTCAGCGAACGGCACCAATGTGACAAGTCCACAGTAACCGACTATATCAAGTGCGTAGGGCGAAGCACTGAGTTTGGAGCTTATCAAAGCATCACGGTTGACGACGCCTCGATTCCTATCATTGTAGACTTCCGCGGGAGGAATTAATGATCGATACTGTCTCGATTTGGACATGAACTTGTACGCAAGGTCCATCAGCTCGAACTTGTTATTCGAGCTGGAAACTCTGTAAATGTCATTCGACCCTCCTCTTCAGGTTTCAATCATGCGTGCCAGTGCAAAAAGAATTGTTAGACAGTGTGCAAAGACACGCAAAACCCAAGAGACTTACGAAGTGACGAAGCTCAAGGCACTCATGTCGAGCTCGTGTATCATGTTACACTGAGGGTATGATCGAGTCTGCCAATCTTCCAACGGTACACAGGTCTTCTCGTCAACTACCTCTTGCTTCGCTTCCTTGCATTTGACCCCGCAATCTTTCTTCTTTTTGCGGCCACCTTCGTTTGGTAGATTGTCGTTTGAATTGTCCTTCAAAACCCGATCTAGACGTATGAGATCGTCGGGATCATATTCGATCTGCCGAGGAATGCTTGAGAGCTCTTTAAGCTCGGACTTGGAAAATGAGCCGAGCCAGAACTCACGACTGCTCGTGATAATTCTTGCACTTTCGATCGAGTCTCTTTTACCATAAATTGGCAACGAAACCGCAGCATTGACCCGTCCAGCTCGCCCCTTTGCCTCATTTTTTCCCTCCCACGATAACTCTGGCGGGGGTCGAACGTTCCGTCGCTGGTTGATTCTGTTGCTTACTTGGTTCGTTTCAAACAAGTCAACGTCGCCTTGGCCGGGAGAAGTCGCCCGTGTGGACTGCTTGCGCTCTCCTTCGAGCCTAACCAGGTGGTCGAACTCATCCACGTCGAAGGAGCTGTAGGCGCGATGGAGCTGTCTCAAGACGGAAAACGAGCCCAAAAAGAACGACAGCAACAGCGCCAAGAGAACCAGTCGACGGCGGAGGACCAACGGGCGTCCGTGCAGACCGTCGTGCACCGTGCCCATCGTTCTGAAGTCCGCGCCGTCGGTCTCCTGGAGCCTGTATTAATGATGTATCCCGGGCTCTTTGGACTGCATGGATGGCCGCCGTTGGAGCGGTGGTGGCAATAAGAGTGGACGTTCGCCAGCTATGTTCTTGGTGGCCATTGGTGGCGCAACGGCAACGGCAACAAAAGAACTGGAACTGATGCGGCTGACCGAAAGACGAAAGCAGACGAAAAGGTTGGGCGGGATGAGCACTTC
Organism: Thalassiosira oceanica; assembly: GCA_019693575.1. NCBI lineage: Eukaryota > Bacillariophyta > Thalassiosirophyceae > Thalassiosirales > Thalassiosiraceae > Thalassiosira > Thalassiosira oceanica. The sequence continues at coordinate 8,736 of JAAMXK010005288.1, read as the reverse complement.
ATATCAGCCGACGGCCTGTGGGTTCAGGGTTTTTTCTGCCGGGGGCGTTCGTCCCAAAACTCGGCACCAGGCAAACATTTTGGGGGCCAAAGCCACAGCACCGTCTTCTCATAAGTAAACCCAATGGCCCCCCGGCCCCCGCCCGCGTCTAGTCTCGGGCGGCCGCATCGCGACACGCACGCATGTCCACACATAAAAAATACGACGACGTTACGATCAGATGGCGTCCATGGGTTTCGGTGTAGGGAACGCTCTGAGGCGAGGGGCTCTTATGAGCCTGGGGAGGACGCCGCTTGCAGCTTCGTCGGCGTATCCATGTACCGAACGATGCGGAGGGCGGGAACCAGCAAGCATCGCCGCACCGATCTTTTCCATCAGCAACGGCAACAGCACAATACGGAGGTCTTTCGGGCGAAAGGGGAGTCGAATGGGCCACCATGCCAAGACCGCCGACGAGATGGCTTACACGAACGCTCACGAAGAGGCAAAAGGCAAGCGACAGCAGAAGAAGGCCAAGAGCAAGAAGGCACGTCTTGCGGCCGACGATAGAGAGATACAGATACAGCAGGAAGAAACAGATGATGACCACGGCCCAGAGGAGGACGAATTCGGCAATCCGATCCTGCCGGAGCCCACCGAGGTCCGTTCTAAGATGGTTGCGGTCATAGCGTCGATGGAAAGGTCCTTCTCGACAATAAGGGGAGGGGAGGCCACTCCTGCCATGTTCGACGCGATCAAGGTTTCCGCATACGGAGAGGTCGTGCCGCTGAACTCGGTCGGTCAGGTCGTTATAGAAGACGCCCAGCGCGCCACGATCTCCTGCTTCGACCCGTCAGTCGCGAATGACGTCCGGGACGCCGTCAGGGACATGCCCGGGTTGAATCTCAACCCGTATTTGGAGGAGGGCGGATCCGGGGCGGTCATCGTTCCCATTCCACGCGTGTCGCAGGAGACGAGGAATGAGATCGTGAAAGAGTTGGGCCGCCAGGGAGAGAATGGAAGACAGCGAATCAGGAAGATACGACGCTCTGCCATGGACGTTTGCAAGAAGGGCCAGGCAGGCAAGCTGGAGGGTGTGTCGAAGGACGACGCATTTAGAACTGGTAAAGATGTCGAGTCGGTGACCGAGGAAGTTTTAAAAGTGCTGGACGAGATGGTCAAGGAGAAGCAAAAGAGCGTCCTCGAAGACTGAACTCTGGTCAATACGCTGAGAAACCTAGTGCGGCGAAGATCAGCAACTTACTTGAGTGCTTGAGTCTACCTCTTCTCGACCAACAACTTTTCCCGCAACCAACATGGGCAGAAGGAGTTACATAGTGCTAGAGTGAAGCTCTTCGCTATATTGTTATTCCTACAGCAATTCTCCCTTGAATGCAACTTTAACATCTTCGGGAAGGTTCATCATCTGCTCAAGGGTCATCGTCCTCTTCTCTGCAACATCATGTGTTCTCTTGTCAAAATAGCCAGACCGCCTCTTCTCAGCTATCGTGGGATCTAACATTTCCTCAAGATTTGGAGCCAGCTTCTCTGCCGTCGAGCTGCTTAAGCTCAAACGTTGAACTCGAGTTGTATTGGGGACGTATGTGCATTTGGGCGGAGGATCCTGCCCCCCGTAGCTCGCCTCCCACGTGTTTCGGGGTACCAACTCGAGCGCCGATTTGTTTGGATCATCTGCGCTACTGTAGAAGCAGTTGCTGTAGTCGCTGCACATGGCGATATTCCACTTCGTGCCCCACAAGTACAGTCCGACGTCTGAATACCCATCAGGATCTTCCTTGACGAACAGTATCTCCTCCTCCGAGATGCCAATTTCTTCCTCAACTCTGCAGTAAATACCATTGACAATATCGCTTCCTGCACCTTCAACAAGAACCCGCTCCATTTCGCTTGGGTCGCGATTAGCCAAGCTGTCTGATATCAGCTTGACAGCCTCATTTATTTGCCTCTGTTCGAAAAAACCGGATTCTCGCACTTGACCTGTCAAGAGCTCGGGATCAATGAACTTCAGCTCAATGTACTTGGCTAGCCTCTGCGCTATCGGGTGCCTAATTTGGTCCTCTGCCGAGGTCCATGATTTAAGTATTTTGAACATATAAAACTCATCCACATCCTAGCATGAGTCCCAGTTGTTTGAGTGCGACTCGAAGTGATAACAGATGGAAGAGGGGGAGGGGTACCTACCATATCCTGGTCCTTTATAATTGCTTCAACTGCTGCATCCTTCATCCACTGCACCCCGCCAGCCAGTAATGTATCCATTGGCATGTCCCTCATCGTGTCTAATGCATAACGCTTTATGCTATCGACCTTGTTTCCCGAACCCTCGCGATACGAAAGCTCGTCGAATATCGCGCAGGCCAGCACGGACCGTTTATTTATGAGCTTCCTCGCCGCGCGGTAGGTCCCCGTGCCGATCGCACCGAACCTGTAGACAAGCGCCAAGTGGTCCAGCTGCGCGAGCTGGCGCGCCAACTCTTCGTTCGGTCTCTCTGTGTCGAAGTCCGGCGGGAGCTCTCCGCTGAAGCAGTGGTGGATCGCCGCCTTGATTACACTGGAATGGCAAAAGTCTATGAAGAGCGTGGCGGATTCCTCGATATACTGCTGGCACTGGCGGCCCTTGAAGAATATCTCCTCGAGAACGGGGCTGTAGCACGCGAGGACGAATTTGGAGGTCTCGACGGGCACGCCGTCGGACCCTATGATGGTTAGATCGCACATGTGACTCTTCATCATCCCCGCGAGGAGCGCTGCGTTGTGGTTGTATACCTCGTGGGACACATCGGGTTTCTCGGATTCAATCCGTGCGGCCAGGTAGGCGGTAATGTTTGTCGCGTCGTCCTGCCTGTTCCGGGCCGACCCGTTCCTCAAAAACGAGTTCCGTTTCCTACGCGTCAAGTCCTTCTTCAGTGGAATCTCTTCATCGATTGATGAAGTGTCGCTACCCGGCCCCTTGTGATGTCTCTCGCGCTTCTCCTTGTGATTTTTGTACGCCTTGCTCATAAGGGGGAACCCCTTCTTACCCTTCGATCTTGTCGATCGTGGTATTGGGCAGAATAAGAGGGAGGGCGCGGTCCTCGCTAGCGTCTCCTCAACTAATTCTGACGCCTCCGACGCATCTATCGACATCATTTCGCCCCCCGAATCTCTCCTGCCGCCCCTACCGGTCAATGAATTGCGTAGGTGCCGCCGAGCCGCGCCAGACATTGTACTTGAATTTCTCCGATCGCTGCCGTCCCCTGTTGAAGAGGTCGCCAGGCCACCAAAAAGAGCGCTATTCGCCCGTTCGGATGAACGGGCGGATGTCGTCGTGATCGTCGTCCTCATCCTGTCAAGTGGCTTTCCGACTCCTTCTCATAAACACAAGAGTTCATGTTGTGTAACTTCCGCATCCGCCCGCTCTGGAGACTTTTTCTGCCTGGATCACCTTGATACGCATCAGCTCGGGCTCCAAACTCCAATAAACTCATCAGGCGTGTCCTGATATAATATCACGATCAGCGCGCCCGCCGCGCCGGAGCCACGAAAATGAAAGAAGCAATAATCCATACCTACGCGCCTTTGCTTCGATCATAGTGGACGCTGTTGGAACGACGGACAAACCACTACCGCCATGACGGGGCAATTCGATGACGCCTACGATGGCAAGGGATGCCCCCAAGCTCAATCGGACGACGCCTTTGTCAGGGCGATGCAAGCGAAGATCGCCGGCGATGCCGGCGAGGGACACGCAGGCGAATACGACGACGATGAGGAAGACTACGGCGACGACCCGTACGACCTCGACGACGACGCCCTCCTGCACTGCAAGGGCTCCTCCTCGACCCAGCAGCTCCTCGACGCCGGCGCCGGCGCCTCGCGGATCAACCTGAACTCGAGCCACAAGGTGTCGAACGCTGTGACTAAGATGCAGAACCTCGAGACGACGAAGCGCAAGTCCCACACGGGGCGGGACGACCGGGCCACGTCCGAGCAGTGCCTCGACCCGAGGACGCGCCTCATACTCTTCCGGATGCTGAGCAGCGGCTTCCTACAGCTCATTGACGGGTGCCTGAGCACGGGGAAGGAGGCGAACGTGTACTACGCCAAGGCGGGCAGGATTGTTGAGAAGCAGCAGGCCGCGGCAGCGTCGGGAGCGGACACGAGCGACGCGGCCTCCGCGTCGTCCGCATCGGCGGCTGCCAGCACGGCCACATTCGCGCCCCTTCTTTTGCCGGACATAACGGAGTACGCGATTAAGATTTACAAAACCTCGATACTGGTCTTCAAGGACCGCGACAAGTACGTCTCCGGCGAGCACCGCTGGCGGAAGGGATACTGCCGCTCGAATCCCCGGAAGATGGTCAAGGTCTGGGCCGAGAAGGAGATGCGTAACTACAGACGACTGCACGCCGCTGGCATCAAGTGCCCCGCGCCGGTCCTGCTCAAGTCGCACGTGCTCATCATGGAGTTCCTGGGTACGAACGGATGGCCTTCCCCGAGGATACGGGACGCGGGACTCAGCGAGCGGAGATTACGTGAGGCGTACGTCCAGACGGTGCTCATCATGAGGCACATGTACAGAAGGTGCAGACTCGTGCACGGCGACCTTTCGGAGTACAACCTTTTGTGGCACTGCAACGAGGTTTACGTGATCGACGTGTCCCAGAGCGTCGAGACGGACCACCCGTCGGCCCTCGATTTCCTGAGGAAGGACGCGTCGAACGTGAACGATTTCTTTAGGAAGGCGGGCAACCTCGACGTCATGACGACGAGGCAGCTGTTCGAGTTCGTGACATCGACGGTGATAGCGGACACGGCCGAGGACGAGTCGAAGGCCATGGACAGCATAATGGAGAAGGTCACGGAAAACGTCACCGAGCTCGAGACCGCCACCGAGGACGAGAGGAGGGCGATGTCTCAGCAGGAGAGCGTGGATGAGGCCGTATTCATGTCACAGTTTCTTCCCAGGAGTCTCAACCAGCTTGCGGACTATGACGTTGGAAAGATCGAGGAGGGCGATGTCGAGGAGACTTACGCGCACGCCGTTGCAGCGCTCACGGGAAACGATGATGTTGTCAACGCGGTGTCGAGGAAGACTGGCGTGGACTGCAACACCAAATCCACCCACGTGCTCTTCGCGTCTAACGTCGACAGCGACGATGATGACGAGGCGCCCTCCCTGCTTGAAATAGACGGCTTGGATCCGGCGGACGAAGGGTCCGACTACGGATCGGAAGGAGAGGAGGAGAGACCGTACGTCAAGGTCGCGATGACGCCCGAGGAGGCGGCCGCGGCGAAGGAGCTGATAAGGGCTTCCCGCAGGGCGAACAAGAAGGCCGTTAAAGAGGCAAATAGCGAGAAGAGGAAGACGAAGATAAAGAAGAAGGACAAGAGGCGCGCCATCAACAAGACGAAGGGGAACAAGAAGAAATGAACTTCGACGATGCACAACTTTCATGAATAAATTGTATTATTAGCAGTGAATATACTCGCTCGGTGATCTCAGGTCAGGTCCACAATCTCACAGTCGGGTCGGGACCGACGGTTGGCTTGATTCTCCTTGTCCCAAAGCCTGTTGGGCTCGCGGCCGCGACTACCGAGGGAGATGCATCGCGACTCCCCTTCATTCTCTTCCGACGATATCGTCGAGGAGTCATCCAAGGCAACGTCGAGGTTGTGTTCTTCTTTTGACCTGCTGTCCACCCTCATTGACAGGAAGGCGTGACTGACGTCCTCAAGTTCGTCGCCACTCGAGCCTGAGTCCACGAGGTCGACGGCCATGAGTCTCGCTCGATCGTCTCCCGCATCGCTACAAAGACTTTCGTTATCGTCGTCACTGATTGGTTTCTCGTCGTCGGCGCCCTCCATTTCAGTCCCATCTATCTCCCCGTCGCTCTCGAAGTCCAGCAAAAAGTCGTTTCCGACGTTGGCCTCAGCGTTTTCGATCCACGCCGATATGTCCGTCTTGTCACTCGAGCCTTTATCAGACTTGTTCTTCCGAGTCTCTTTCTTCTTTGCCTCGCGCGCCAACTTCTTCCTGTCCCTGGCCGCGGTCACGTCCATCGCGTGCGGCATTTGGTCAACGCTCCGTACCTCTATGCTCGTCAGGTCCTCGAACCGCCCCGGCTCCGCCTTTTTGTATGGGTTGCCATCACTCCCCCGCCTCAGGATCAAGCCGAAGACGTCGTGGTATTTTTGCTCGGGAAAGTAAACCGTCAGGTTGTACAAGCTGAACGGAAGGCACTCCGTGAGCAGTATGCGGAGCTCGTCGAGCCGAGCCTTCGGACCATACCGCCGCTTCATCTTTTTACAAAGCTCGTCGTCCCCCACCGCCTCGCGGAACGTCTTGGACTTGTGGACGTTCTTGCGAATTTGCGATTAGACGGGCGTCAGGTGGTCAGGTGAAACAAGAGAACCAAAAGCAGGGACTCGCACTGCTGCCTACCTGCCAGGCCCATTCGAACTGGAGCGCATTGATCTTGTCCTGGAAACTGGGGAAGAGGGAGGGGGGGGGAAGGTGTCGAGGTCGTGTAAGCTACCGACGGCGGGAGGCGTGATTGTCATTTCGAGCAATCCGTGTCCGCTCTCTTACCCGTGCACGACGCAAACGAAAGTCCAGGGCCTCCCCGCTCTCTTGGTTCGTCGGGCGCCTCCATTCTTAAGATCTCCGTTGTGCTGTCGCAGTCTGCGCTCTGGGTTCGTGGTGAATCCAATGTAGGTCTTGAGTGGGTGGCCTGGGTCAAGAGACCTTAGTAAATAGCAGTGGTAATGCTTCGATTCTTGATCCGAAGACACCTTATTCTTGGGTCCATCACCATCAGTAGTGGACATGTGAGAGTCGTCTGCAGTTTTCTTCCTCCCCCACTGACGCTTCTTCCTTCTCGGCTTTGCTTTCGTCGTGATTTTCTGTTGACTTGCATTTGCCCTGCTGTCAAGTGTTGACGTACCGGTGCATGACGAGTTTTCATCTGTTATCGTCTTGCTCTCGTTTGTTAATGATTTCTTTCTGGCCGGCTGATTATTGGACGATCCCATCTTGTTCCTTTGACATACCGGCGAATTGCTAGGGGACGAGTTGTTAAGGTCAAATTTAATAACCTCGGGCGGACCCATCATACCTCCGCCGTCGCCTGACTTCTTCTTCTGGGTGCCAATCGGCCACATTTCGATTTGCTGTCCCGGTACCCCCGATGAGGAGGAAGAGGATGAAGATGAAAAGGCATCGTCCTGCACCCGAGAATTGAGGTCTACGACCGATGCTGCTGATGATGATTCCGCCGGCGACTGCCGTCCTGCTTTGCTGCCGCCGTTCGCTCGATCGGCTTGGATGACCTCGGACCGCTCGCTCGAAGACTCCTCATTTGTGACAGTATGGCGAGTAGCGGTGCTGCAGAAGGACGATAGCTCAATAACGCTGTCGTCCATTCTCCTTCTCCTGTCGTGTCGGTCTGCCTCCTCTGCTGTCGTCTGCTGTATTGTATGTTGGAGCCGATGCCGATGTGCTCCGCCCTCATCTCTCATCTCGCCCAGCAGCGCAGCAAACGGTGAAACGAGCCGCCAACCTGCGCCATCCAACGGCTAATAAGCGATTTGCATCAGTTCCACGTGTACAGTGTTTTTTAGTTAGGGAAAAAATGGTGTTTGCTTGATCGCCTGCCTACACACTACACACAACACTACAAAACGTCGATATCGGGAATGGAATATCTCGGCGAATATTGGGAGTTCGACAACATTTGAAAGTTCGATAACTATCTTTGATATGTTTCTGATTCAGCTGCGCCGCGGCACTCGGAGATTCGGCCGCCGAAATTCGTCGATCTTATAGTAAGGGTGAAGATGAAGCGCTCGACAAATTCGTCCGTAAAATTTTATCTGATGGATATCGCCCTTTCGGAGTTGCTTTATCGTAATCAGCGCGGCATTTTACGTCTAGTAGAGCAATGGTCCGATGGTCTTCTACGCTGCTCCAGAATTCATTTCGGTTTCATGTTCCGGATCGATCTCCCGTGGCTTTGGTTTCAAGGCGGCGCCGCGGGATTTTTGGTGTTTGAAACGAGGCCACGCCTAACCGAAAAAGCAAGCAAACACCATTTTTTCCGCGGGAAGCCAATGATAATCGCTTATTGGATTTGGGTACCATTTTGTCAGAGGCCGTTCTGGATGCTGCTTGCATCTCACCAGACTGGGAGATGTGGAGGGGACGAAGACCTGTCCGTAGTGAAGACGAGGCCAGGCAGGGGACGGCCAGGACTCCGAGACACTTTCTTGGTCACCCCTCAATACCCCTTGTCCATATGCACCAGGATCTGATGTGTATTTCTCACAAGGGTATACAATACGGGTACTAGAGTACTGTGTAGATAGACTATGTAGTTATACACGGGGGGATTGATTGGCCAGCCAACCGGAGGGGAGGCTCTCGTTCAGCGCGCGGGGCTCAGTCAAAGTTGGCCAGAACAGAGATAAAACAGAGGAGCCGCTTTGTCCATAAATCTATTCAGGACTTTGCTCCGTGTTGCTTTTTGCACGAGCGTCTCTTGACTTATGCAACGTGCAAAGAGCTCGGGTGATGAAAGGGCGTAGAGATTGTGACTACTAGTAGCTACACTATAGGGGTAACTAACTTGAGCCGCATCCTTCCGAAAAAAAGATGGAATGAGGGCCATTTTCTTTGAATTTTAATGGGGTAAGGAAGTCAGAGCGCTCCGGGATCATTGGACAGAAATCCGATTTGGGGCCTTCCTTACCCCGATA
>JAAMXK010005284.1:408-10577 GCA_019693575.1 Thalassiosira oceanica | reverse complement strand
GGGCGGACGGGGCCGCGGGCGGGGCGCCGCCCCCTAATAGCCCTCCTCCCCGCGGACGAGATTGGGCGGACGACGACGATGGCCGGGGGGCGCCGAGCGTGAGGCCGGGCGACGGCGGCCTCTTCCCCCCGCCGCCGGGGGCGGGGCCGCCGTCCCCGGTGCCCGGGAGGGAGAGCCCGAACGACGAGCCGAACATTTGTCTCGCTTGAGAGTGTGGTTCGAACTTGCAAGGCACTTACTTGCAAGGCTTGAATGATGGCAACGGATGCCTTCAAAAATTGGTGCCGTTTCTGAATGCTTCTTGCATCTCACTTCTGTAGGGGGGTCGTCAGGAGACGGTTGAAATCAAGCCTCCATCCACATTAAGCTAAGTATCTTGTTCCCCCTCACGCTTTCTTGTTCACCCCCCTACGCATTCATCTGTGAAAGATTGTCTGCAGGGTATGCCGATGTGCACCTGAATGTAACATTTCCTCTTCACAAGGGCAGCGCGCCACACCACGGGGTCAGTCATTGGCAGTGGGCAGCTAGCCAGGGGCAAAGAGAGAGAAGTAGGTGGAAATAGGTGGCGCCGGGCGGCGGGTGACGTCCCACAGGGTCTAGACTGTTTTGCCCCCACCCCCATCTGACTCCATCCCTCACCATCATCAGCCCCCAGTCGTTTACCAGGCGAAGTTTGGCATAAAATGGCAAATGTGCATCTTGTATCTTGTCTGACAACGTCCTTCTCGCTTAGTTGCACTACTACTCAATGATAGAGTTAAGTTTTCTTCTATAAGATGATTATCCTTCAATTTTTACCTATCAAACTCTTCCCTAGCAGTAGCTTGCATCAGGTCTTGCCTTCTCTGTTCTTCCTCAAAGCGCTCCGTTGCGACAGGTAGCTGCCTGGCAAGGCAAAGCAGCCAGATTGGAAGGAATATCACCCTCACAGTGACTTGCAGGAGCAGGGCCGGGAACCCAAATGAGCGCCAGTCAACAAACCTCAATACATCGAAGATGAAATTCAAGAGAGCAAGCACGCCCACGAAGAGACCATAGTAAGCCTGACTTGTCAAGTGAAGTCAGTTTTAGAGTCATTGGTCTTTGGTTGGAGAAATTCATTCGCACTCACAAATCGTCTTCTGAATGTTGGCTGGACCGTGACCCTGGCAACATCGGTGGCAGAACCGTCGGCGCTCTGTTCCTTCGCCTTTGAGACCAAACGATGCTTGGGTTCGGTCCCGATCGAGAAGAAAAAGACCGCGACGATCCCGAACACCGCCAGGGACTCGAAGGCGTCGACCCAGAGGAGCATCCCTAGAATGCGAAACACGTTAGAGACCATATCAGATTGGAAGATTGAGAGCTGTGTACCCTAGCAACTTGCCGTCGGTCACGAGGCTGATCATCTCAAGCACCCGCCACCCCGTCCCGTCACCCCCGGCCTCGGTCCAATCGCTGAGGTTGAAGTCGCGCGACATCCATATTGAGATATTGTTCATCCCCATACTGAAAAGTAAAGCCAGGAACTCGATGAACGCCCCGGCGGTCGCGACGGACGCGAGCATCACGTGCGCGCCGACCCTGCGCCTGCCGCCCCTGCTCAGCACCCAAGCGGCCTGCGCGACGGGCACGGCGAGGAGGAACCAGGCGAGCGACCCGACGAGCGCCGCGGACATCTCAATCCCGCGAAGATCGTCGCGCCGGGTCCACGCGAGCTCGATCGAGGCGGGGGTTAGGTCGAGAAGGTCCGGGAACGTGAGTCCGTTCGCTGCCCGGTAGCTCTGCATCATCTGACGATGGACGACGAAGAGAATCCCGCTCGTCACGAAGCAGTAGCTGGACGCTACGCATTTTGAGTCCCAGCACGTCATCATTCTTTTCAGGCGCGAGGTATCATAAATCGTAACAACAAAATCCGAATTCCTGAATGGCCGAATGATGGCTGCCTGCTCGTGGTAAATCAAAGCGACTTTGGCTGATCCAGTTTGCCGGCAAGCAAAATACAGAGGTCACCTTTCCCTTGATTGACATCATAATCAAGTTTCTTGTTCGCTTTGCTTCTTGCTTCTCTGATCTTGGCATGGCACGGGCCGGCACGGAGCGGCCACGGCGCGGGCGGCGCATTTTGTCCTCGCCGGGATGAGTACCTACGATAGAGTTACCTACCAACGCGGTGCCGATGATCATTGGCTCATTGGCGGCAACGCAAGGGCGTCAAAATAATCAACACCTCGGCTCGGCTCCACATTGTCGAAACGAAGGAATCTTCGAGGATGAATATTCGGGGCAGGACGACGGCGGCCGTCGCAGCGGTCGTTTGTATTGCGAGTAAAACAACCGAGGCTCATTTTGGTGAGAGCCATTTCTTTGTTCGTCTTCGCATCGCGAGCTGTGTAGAGAGCAGAGAGCGGACGTGCGAACCGAGCTGACCTCTGCGCGCCTCGAAGTCTTCTCGAAATTGAAACCCGACGGAAATGAAATCTACCTCTACTTCACTGAGCCTGTGGACTTGGAGGGGTCGATGGCTTCGTTCATCGCCGACAAGCAAATCAATATCAACAGAGTCACGCCCGCGGCAAGAACAGAAGCGTTCACCATCGACCGGAGCAACACGGCCTATCTGAGTGCATCCATAGATCCACCGCTCGAGGGTCGTTCGGAACCATTACTTATCGCAGGCTATTTGGACTACGGAGAATTTGGATTTGGTGAGGGCCCGAAACGGCACCTCACCTATACTTTCAATGCTCAGGTACATGTATGCAAATTTTGACTCGATGCTGACAAACTATTAACAATTGTTTTCGCACCTCAAGCGATCATCCACCAATCCAAGCCAGGACTGGGAGGGGTTCTTCGGCGCTCTGGATAATGATGCTGGATACTTTGATGAGGGCGCAAACATTATATCACCTTTCTCCATTTTTTTTCGCAACTTCGGGTGAGCGGGTAGTCAAGAACCAGCTAATTGTTTTGTCTTTCATCAACAGAACAACCTTTTCCTGACAAGAATCATCTTCGCCTCAGGCCGTCATACGAGATTGCTGTTAGAGGGTCGATGCCGGGACACAGCGTTGATGTTTGCGTCTACGATTCCAAGTCAAAGATATTCTGTAGCAAAGGCAACGAAGTCAAGGAGTCCATTTCAATCATCGGTCTTCCGAATAAAGAGGTAATGCAACCGTGTGACACTTATTGGGCAGTCGCAAATACTACCAAGGACGGTGACGATGGGCTTGAGTGGTCCATGTGGAGCACCACAAGCTTTGTCTTCAACGGGCCATGCCCCAATTTCCAAGAAGAGTCACTGTCCCATGATGATGCCAATGTGGTTGGAAGATCATTGACTGTTGGAGTGAGCCTTTTTTGGGGGGTTATGATTTTGCTCTTGGTGCTCAGTGTGCAGAGACGAGGTCAGCGTTTCCCTCGCCACAAATTTCTAACCAGCCAAGAAAGTTCTGATGAAACTGCTGTTCTGAGTGATGGCAGCAGTAGTGGCAGTGATGGCAATGAAGAACACAGTAACCCCGTCCCAGTTCTGGAGCTTTCATAGTAGATTTTGCCTTTCTAGTGGTAATGTGTTTTTGTTGAAAGGATAAGAAGTTTTGTTGAATAAATCCTTCGAGATTACTCCATGCGAGTCAGCACAAATATGTTTCCTTTGTCTCCTCTCGTCAATCTCACTTCGTCATCCAGGTACGTCACATCCAGGGCACCCCGAAACTTCATCTCCGGCGCGTCGAAACCAATGTTATCCCAAAAAGTAAACCTCTTAAACTTTACGTCTGTGAACTTGCCGTCCACTGGGCTTAGCTCAGCAGTGACGCTCCGTGGAACGTCGATAACACCATATCGCACGACCTCGCTGTTCTTCGCCGACAGAGTGGTAGTGTCTATTGTTTGTACAATGGGACCTATGCGCTCGAATCCGCCCTTTCCGAGAATCGAGTCCGACGTTGTATAGTCGAGGGACTAAATAATCGATCGTGCGTGTCAGTTCAGAAAAGGAGTTAGAGCAGCGTGGTAGAGGAGACACGCACAATCGAGGACACTCACCCAGTCTCCGTTGACGGATGGCTTATCTGTTCTGAGAGGATTTCTGGTTGGATTGAGCTGCTCAAGGTCCGCGAACAACTCCTGCATTTCCGCCTTCTGTTCGGCAGTAGCGGTAAGCCCCCGCTTCGTCTCGGCAGCCAGGGTGAGGATCTTTTTTTTCAGCATCTTCCGCTTCCCGTCTTGGATGCCCGGAAATGACACCTCCGGAAATTTTAATGAAAATGCACCCAAGGCTGTGCTTGGTGAAGTTTCGAGCATCGATTGAACTGGGGAGAAGGCCTGCGCCACACCCGTCAAGGTCAGTGTTGCGATTTGAGTGGTGCCTTTCATCATGCAAGAATTAGTTTTGACCAAGAGTTTTCTCGGGTTTGGGTCAGCCGATGTCGCAGCCTCTCAGTATTGCCCCGCCTCTGCAATCCGTACATAACAGGTGCTGGAATCATGTTGTTCGAAGCGGCCTGCCAGATGGATGGAGGGTGGTGATGAGGTGTGCTGCGGAGCCGGAGGATCAGTGAAAATGAACGACGATACCCGTGGACTGAGTCATCATCGGTGATCTCGCAGGAGACTGGCGCGCGCGGGTCCGTCGTTCTCGTTTTTGCTGCACGAGCTCTAACCTAACCTAGTACGGTATAGCATTCCACGTGGATTCTTACCTAAAACAAAATAGTTAGATTTTTTGTGAAAAAGGATCCTCAAGCGACGCAAAATTCAGATGGTTCACCCTCGGCCGTCCTTGTGTTACTATGTACTTCTGTGTGTGTCATTCGGCCGAAAAGGTTGATCATTGCGCTGCTATAGCTGGGATCGAGCACTTGTTTTCTAATGCATGGGTTGTTCAGTTCAACAATGACTAGATGTTTTATGTCCGTGGCTCAAGGGAAGTCAGTTGAAACCTAAAACTCATACGTCCAAGGTATCTCCTGCTGCTCGTAAAAGTGTAGACCGCTCATAACCTCGCCACTGGCTTCATCGCATTCCATCTGGGTTAGCAAATATGGCGTGTAGGCGCCGTCCGCTGCATCTACAGGCCCCTGGTTGTTATTTTGGTCCGTGCAGCAATAACCGGGATCGACAGAGTTGACCATCATGTCTGGATGCTGCCTCGCAAGCACTCTCGTCAGGGCGATCAGCCCAAGCTTGCTCATTCCATAGCATGTAGTTGGCCAGCCTTTTGACGTGTAGCTTTCATCGTTCACGCACCTCACAAACTCGTCCATGAGCGACGACAGTTCGGAGACTGTAAGAGTCTCAGAAGTGAAGGCATCAACAAGTTCTTGCGAACGCAGTATCGCCAGTCTCCCCGCATAACTCGCGACATTGATTATTCGAGGCGACGATGATCTTTCCAGAAGAAAGAGACATCGCTCCGTCACCTCCAGGGTTCCGAAGTAGTTCGTCCTCATTGTTATGTCTGCCTGCTCCTCGAACGTCTTGTGCTCGACCCTGCCGTACAGGGTTGGGCTGTTGAAGCAGACCGCGGCGTTGTTTATCAAAACGTCTATTTTCCCATACTCATGCTCCACCCATCCGATCGCTTGACGTATGGATTCGTGATCATCGAGGTCCAGCGGGCGCGGCAGTAACTCTCCATCCCATTCGACGCCTTCTGCTTCTGATGTTTGCCGAAGGTCGAGCACGGCTTCCCTTCCCAGAGAAAGGTCCCGGCAGGTCAGTAGCGCGAATGAGTCCTCTTCGCGCCCGACGAGTCTCGATATTTCCTTGCCAATGCCTTTATTCGCCCCCGTTATCAGCACGACTTTATTTTGATCTGTGTTCGTCGAGAAAGCATCCGTGACATCGATGTGGCTGTGGCTCGCCGCGTAGAACAGCGCAAACGCTCTTGCGCTCGCGGTCATTGTGCTTCGAAGAGCGTTCAGGGGGCGTATGTGGCCCCAGTCCCTCCTCCGCGGAATAGGTCAGTGACCTTCTCTTCCTCTTGAACACGAAGGTCTTAGTGTGACGAGTGTTGATGTAACTCCCGGCCATTTCGATTCGATGTGTCCCACTCGAACACCTGAGATTCAACTCACGGGATCCCCAACATCGGAGTGAGATCTATCGTAGGTAGTGGAGTGCCTAGCCAAGAGAGAGGGCGGCGGGGGGATCGGGAGCGGAGGAGCGGAGAGGACGAAAGAAGACGCTACACGCGTCAGGAGCAACGATACACGCGATGGCTTGCGGTTCCTGCATCGCATCGTAGAGGCCTGAGCCGAAGATCGCGGCGTAGAGATATCACACATCACACTCACGCGATCACTGATGTCGGCGACGGCGACTAACCAGCAGGCCGCGGCAGCAGCATCATCGGAGGCCGCTCCGGCGGAGAGCCAGCAGGCTGTGGAGCAGCTTCTGCCCGATGCGCTTATGCGCCTAGCATCTGGCCTGCCAATGAACGAACTTGACATCATGATTAAGGAGGCCAAGGCGTGCGAGGATGCGCTGTGAGTATCAACTTATGGAGTATTTCTTGCCAGATCATGGACACCCTTCTAACCAAATCACTGCCGGACGGATGAAGAGAGAAGGAGATTGCAATTCTAGAAAAGAAGCTTGGGGTAGAACCGGAGCAGAGTGCCAAGTCCGACGGAAACGGTGAGGGAAAGTCACCTGCGGAATCGAAGGATGGGACATCAGGCGAGCTGAAGGAGCCCTCCCTGGGCGTGCTGCCACTCCTCCCAAAGCCGTACCAGCCGAATTCCGGGCCGAAGAACCATCTCGAGTCGGTCGAAGAGATGCTGGCAACTGAATTCACCCCGCCGGATCGGTAGGTATCTTTCGTGTGAGCTGTCTTTTGCAGTGCGTCGATGGTCCTAAAACATGAACATGCGCAACATAACAGGTACTTCACCATCTCGGCACTCCTGGGCCGGCTCCGCCAGCCGCTGAGCTTGCCCTACCCCCCCAACTCAAAGCTCCCCGACGCACTGAAGAAGGGAAAGAAGACTGAACAGGAAGAAAAGAAGAGGCGCCTCGGACTCGAGAAGCAGCGGGCACTCATCGCACTCGACAAGGACGAGCTCTACCATCGCGAGCAGGAGCCCTCCGTCCTCTTGGCCCTCTGGAAGAAGATATCGGCGCATAGAACCGCCGCAGTCTTCCGGAAGGCGGTCAACCCCGCGGAGGCCCCGGGGTACGCAGAGCGGATAGAGTTTCCCATGGACCTGTCCCTCATCCGGAGAATGATTCAGGGAGGACTCATCAAGTCGATAAGCTCTCTGCACCTCAGGCTGGGCCTCATCTGTCACAACTGCTGCAAGTTCAATGGGCGAGAGAGCGACTATGCGAGGCTAACACGCGAGTTCGAGGAGATGGTCGACGACAAGGTGCTGGAGGCCACGAGGCATGCGGCAGTGGTCGAGGTGAAGACCGCCGCGGCTACAGCGAAGGGCACGGGGACAGCCGTTCCTTCGTGAGCGGACTCCTTTCAATTCTCATAAGTGCATAACAATATTCGTTTTACTGCATGCATTTTTTGTCATATCCCGCACTGCTGCTCGGGTGTTTCGTCCCCAATCTTCGGCGGCCATATTTTCTCCAGCTCGTTTTTGTGTCCGATCACCGTATCGTAGTTGTCGCCAAGCACCGCCGCGGGATCCTTTGTGCTCTCCTTCCACTGATCGAAGCAGCTTTGGCACTCTGTGTTCGGCCAACCCAGGAAGTTGGCCAGGTGCTCGATCACCCGCGACCGCGCCCCCTGCAGCTCATCCGCCGTCCCGTGCGACTGAGCCGACAGGACCTGCACGCAGACCAGCTCCCATATCCTATTGTTGTTCATATCGTACATGTGCTTGCCGAGGAATCTGTTCAGTATCACGAGGTATGCCCAGATTATCCTCGAGTGAACCACCGGGCCTGTGTCCCACTCCGCGTGACTCGCGATGGTGCTGAGATACGGCCTGTGGATTACGACGAACTTGACGTCTGCGTAGAGGCTGTACGCCCTGTAGAAGGCTGGGAGGTTGATGGGGTGGTTGTTCGCCTCGCCCGAATTGGCGATGTCATCGACGCTCATGGATAGCCAGCTGTGCTGCCTGTGGAACCGGTAGGGCCGTTTGTCGTCCTCCTGGCCGGACGGGAAAGACGCCCACTCGATTATGACGTGGTGCCGGCCGTCGTTCGGGCACATCAGCTCGGCGATCTGCTCCACCAGGGCCGGATCATCGATCGGGGGCACCGGATTCCGCCCTATGCCCAGTCTCTTGTATATTGTCGGGTACCAGCCCAGTATGCCTGCCTTCAGCGGGTGCGATTCTGGCTCGACGTGGAAGGGCACGTCCAATTCGTCGACCTGCTCGGTCGCAAGCGCCTCGAGGATCGGCATGAAGCCATGGTGCGTCGCCCCCTCCACTCCCAATATGTACACGATCTGACACTTGTTCCTGGGCCCAGGCCCAGGTTTGTCCAAATCGACCAGGTTCTTCAGCTCGGCCAACTGGGCCTGCATCTTCTCGTTCTGCTTGAGCATAAAGTCTTGCTGATGTTCCATGAAGAGCAGCTGCTGCCTCAAGTCTCCCTCATTTTGCTGCTGGAAAATGTCACCCCCCATGTTCTGCCGAAACGACGCGAATACCTCGTTGTTCTGGTCTGCCGTGGCGACTGAGGTCATTTCAACTTGTTCCTCGAGCCCTGTGGTCGGAGGTGGGACCTTGTTCGTGACAGTCTTAGGATCGATCAAGTTGAGACGGCGCCCGGGATTGCTCTCCGCACTTCTCAAGTTCGGCGCAGGTTGTGAGCAAAGCCGTGTCGATAGTATGAAAAGTGTGACGAGGCCCCCGAGCAGCAGCGCCCTACTGGGGAGCGAGCAGCTAGATTGCGTCGATGGGCGCGGCTTCATCTCGATCTTGTCAGACAAAGCGGCGGCGGCTGGCGACGCCACACGACCACACGACTGTCAAAGAAGACCCACGCTGCCCGCTCGAACGCCATGCGGCTCCTCACACGCGGCCGCGGGTCGATCCACCATCGTACAAGTCAATCTTATTGACTGCTCCTACAGCTCACTATCTACCTATGTAATCTTCTTCGATGAACCCCAAATCGATTTCTACCCCCCCGTTCTAGATAATAAGTATATACCCTCAGTAGCAGTAAGCCAACCTTGTTTGTGCTCCGCTCCTACTAAAACTAAGTATTGTAATCCCCCTCGGGGCATGATATCCCGAGTATTTTCAACCCCGGATAGGCCGACATATTCGCGCGGCGCGGTGCGATGACTGCGGGCGTGAGTGGCGTGAGCGGACGTGACGAGACGTGACCCATAAGCCTTGCATCGGCGGTCCTAAGGTACCTATCGTAGGTTGGTAACAAAAGCCAAAAAGCACGAAACCCAACGCGACGAAGCACGGTAAACTGAACCATCTGACGATGGCCAATATTGGCCGGAGGTGCACCATGGAGGTAGCGGAGGAGTGTATTCCAGACCAGAATCGTCCGCCGATTATGATTCTGGCATCCGCCGAGACCGTCGATCCCGCGATCACCGAAGATTTTGGCCTCGAAGTTGAACACCGCTCAACGCTGCATAATTACACGGGGAGAATGACGAATGACACCTCCGTTCGAGACATAGATAAGCCTCCGATACCCGGTCGAGGACGTTTCCGAGGCAGTTTGACGCAAAGAATCCAAATATCGCACTCGCCGGCGGCCATTCTCATCGTGTGAAGAGGTATGAAGCGACAAAGAAGCGTACGTGGTGACATCACTGGCTTTGAAATTCGACGATTTTCAAACGGTGATCTACATGCTGCCGACTCGCAGGTGAACTACAAATATGTCCAAATGGGTGTAGGAACCTTGACTGACAGTCTATCTCCCAATATTCATCGATCTATGGCAATCGCTTCTATCATTCGATTTGCTTGCTTCCGCTTGCTTTCGGATCATTCGCTTTTCAATCGTGTGTTACCTGAAGGATTACTACTTATGGCAAGTGGCAAGGCTTATTACATAGGCTTATTAGACCCACACAGAGTAGAGCAATGACATATAGAGTTCAATGCCGACGTCGCGTCCGAGCAGTACGAGTCGTCACCGGCGGTGCGGTGCACCGACCGACAACCCTTGCTTGAGGGAGGGAGGAGACTCTGCTCTACTAGTCCATTGTGATAGGGGGCTGGAATTTG
>JAAMXK010005278.1:0-14998 GCA_019693575.1 Thalassiosira oceanica | reverse complement strand
TGAGGGCGTGGGCGAGGTCCTACGGTACGCGCGTGACCTGGCGTGACAACCCATCCGGAGAGTCTGGCCTCTCCTGGTGCCCCTATGACCAATGACGGTGCCCATGGCTTCTATTTGTCCCCATTAAACCCCTCTGATGAAGTGCTGCAGCAGTAGGGCTGCTATTGGCATTCTCACTATCAAATATCAAATCTTCAAACTAGCCAATGAAACACATTTTTGAATGAGCCCGGCTTGCCGGTTCAAAAGGCGCCTGAGGATTCTGAGGGGATAGACTCCAGCGCTTTTTGTACGCAGTTTTTGTAACCGCGCAAAGCATTTTGCAGCGCGCAACAGTTTCCGTGGCAGCTTGTGGTGAATCTTGCTGCACTGACCACTTGTTAACTGTAACTGTAAGTGTATTCATTACTATCCATAAAAGGAATTGTACCGGTTTAAAAATTTGGTACACGCAAAAAATAATAAAAATTCACAAAACGGATCTCAGATATGAGTTCGCGGTGTTCAAGAGCTGGAAATGGGCTGTGGCTTGGTCGCGAGTCATGCCAGTTCGTTCAGGGTCGTTCTTGTCTGGGTGGTACTGCAAGGCTAACATCCTGTGGCTGTCTTCATGTCCATTTCAGTTGCGTCAAGTCCAAGTACGAGCACTCCGAATGAATCAAAGAGGTTCCGTCCGACACCTTCTGGGTCCCATTGTCTTCTGGTATGTTCTTCTTCTCTGCTAGCTCGGGGTGGTGGTTGTCTGCCTGCTCTTTCTTGCCGTGTGCCGGATTGCTCCCGTCCTTGGCTAGATGAGTTAGACTGACTATTCGCACCTCTATTGCTGCTATCCCTCTGCTTCCCCATTTTGGTCTAGTTGGGAGTTCGCGTTGCGGGTCTAGCATGCATCAATCGAATGAGTTCCTTCCAAATTGAAGCGTCTTGAGCATACTTAATCCAATCCTGGAGTCTGCCAGTGGCATCAATCTTACTTAACATACTCGATTCTCTCGAACATCAACTGTAGGTTGCTGACAAGAGTGTCCTTGTTGTGCAATTGAGGCCGTCCTGAAGATCGCTTGTGATTGCAACAAGCTGTGATCATGAGTCTGGTGGGCAGGTTTGGATTATTATTCCTGACTGCTTTTCCAATGAAAGATAGTTGGTGCACTGCAATCATCGTCCTAATATTGGGAATATCATAGAACATCTTGAGGATATCCTCCCTCTTGATGTGGTCTTCTGACTTGCGTCATGCTCATGTTGATTGAGTATGTTCTGGATACTTCGCTGAAGGAACGACTCTAGCTTGACGGCTTGACGTAGTGAGTAGTGATCTTCTCGAAGTGACCAGGTCTCACATCCCCATAATAGTAGATTGAGCGGGATTGCTTTGAAGATAAGGTGCTTGGTGTAGGTATTGACGTGCTTGTTATTGAAGAGATGCTTGATTGAGAGCACCCATGGCCTGCCAGCAGTGACACAATATTGTCTAGCTGAAAGAGGTAAAGAGGTCGCCGACGAATTTGGAGGCAGTTTTTTTTCATAGCCAGCAAAACTGTACACAACTGCATCAACCATACTCTGACACGATATGAGAATTTCGAATTGTCCACCAACCCTGATTATTTGCCGATTAATTCCAATCGCATTCCGCCGATCGGCCTAGCTACATATAGCTAGCTATTTTAGCTACGGTATGTTGTTGTGCTGCGATTTCTATCGTGCTGCTACGGCCGCTAGTTAGTAGCTAGCTAAACAAAAGCAGTTATGAGCTAGGAGCTAGGTAGCTTGCAAGCGGTTTGCTTGCAGTAACATAAAAACTCTACTGGTTCCTTCCAAATACCGCGCTAGCTTGCACAAAAAGGGTTGGTGGTTCCGGCGAGTCTTCGTGGCCAACACCAGTGTTTCTACGAAGAAGCCGCATTGGAGCGGCATCTTCATCAAGTTAGTTGATAGACCCACCGATGGGCCCCGATACGGGCAAAGTACGGGCGAAGGGGGTGTGGTTTGCGTCCGTCCTATTATGGATGGGGCATAAAGGAGTTAGTAGTTAGAGGAGGACACTTATTAGTCTATTAATTAGAGGAGTCTGTCCGTATGGCGCCAGGGATTGGCCGGGAAAGTTAGGGTCTTGAGTTTGAAAAGCACGGTCAAGCATGGGTGATGAACTGGGTCGGCAGTCCGTTTCGGCTGTTTTTCGACGTCGGTGGCGACCGTCGGCGGCGGCCACATAGCGCCAGTCCATACTGAGGCTCAACCTGGCTCAACCTCAAATTGTGGCCCCGGAGCTCTCCCACTCCCAGTGTATCACGACACAGGCAACAGCCTCCAACGGCACCGCCACCCCCTCGAGGCCGGTGGTTGGACACACCCGCGGTCGTCTCGTCGCCGTTGTCTCCACGCCTTGCATCGCGCAATCCATTCACGGTCTCTATTTTATGGTTTATGGTTTAGTTTTGCCCGTGTCACGAATACTCTTCGGGCGCCTCCTCCGCTCCGCTCCGCGAGCAAAGACTAGCTTTGTACGATGTAGGTACGATACGTACAGAGACTCCACAGAGACAGACGTAGACAGAGGCCGACTCGCCGCCGTCGCCGCCTTGCCCCGTGCCCCTCGGCCTCGCCCCTTTTACTTCAGCGTGGTGTGGTGGTAGGTCGTGAGATCGCCGCCGCGCCGTACACAAGGACTCTGCTGACGGTCCCCTCTATTGCCAGACAAGGTTATTCGAGGGGTCACGCGGTCTAATCGATCAATCAAGGGGACACGATCAATCAACTACGATGTTTGGTCGCTCCTTCGCCCTTCTCCATCTACTGGTCTCCCCCTTGTCATCCCTAGCGGTTTACTGGATGGATGAAGCCTCGCCGATCGTCCTATCGGCGCAGGAAGCCATCAACGATGAGCACGTGAAGAAGGCCATGGAATACTACGACAAAGCAGTGGAACTCATACCGGATGTGGACAAGCTGGAGCATCCACAAGAAATAAAGATGGCCACAGAGATCTATCACCTGGCGGGGTTAATGTACTCGTATGCTCGAGAGATGGGTACGGTCGACAAGGTAGGCAAGGAGTCTAACTTATGGCAGTCGGTCATATACTTCGAGATGGCGACGAAGGTCGATCCCAAATACTGGCCAAGCTATGCAAACATGGCGGCCGTCCTTGCGGACGTCGAAGAGTCGGGTAACCATCTGGGGAAGTACGAGGAGTCGCTTGAGGCATACGGCAAGGCGATTGAATTGCTGGAGAGCGGGGAAGCCACCGACCCACCGGAGTTGGGAAGTGGGATGAGACATACTCTCGGCGAGCTGCACTATAGAATGGGGCTGAACTTTGTGCCCGGCATGTTCGAACAGGACAGTGTTGGAGAAGTTGACTATGAGATCAAGCTGTGCACCTCGCGCTTGGGTTCGAACAAGCCATGTCAGATGCTCGCTTCGAACTCCTTTCACACTGCACTCCAACATTATCCAGGTCATCAGGATGCTATAACCGCGCTTGCGATCGTCACTGCAGACGCGACGTTCGGTTTGACTGATCCAACTCACGTCAGGTCTCTCTTCGACTCGTACGCCGTCGAATTCGAGGACTCGCTCGTGGGCGAGCTTGACTATAACGCCTTCAGTCGGCTGAGACAGTCGTTCGACCACGCGATGGCCAACGAGGGCCGCTCGGGATACGTCCTCAAGACTACAGTTGATTGCGGGTGCGGGACAGGACTTGCCGGCGATGTTTTCCGAAATGTGAGCGAAACCCTCGTTGGGATCGACCTGAGTCCCAAGATGATTGAGATTGCGCGGGAGAAGAAAGTCTACGACTCGCTCGAGACTGGTGACATCGTTGAGAGACTGATGGAGCATAAACCCGGCGAGGTCTCGCTGATTATCGCAGCAGACGCCTTCAACTACTTTACCGAGCTAGACGAACTGTTTGCGGCCATGTATCGAGCCCTGGCTTACGGTGGGTATGCTATTTTTTCACTCGAGAATGTCCCTGCTGCGATGGAAAGCAGGCTTGACGAACACGCTAAGGACTGGAGGTGGCAGTTTCAGCCTTCCGGTAGGATTGCGCACAGAAGGTCATACATTGAGAAGACATCGAAGTCTCATGAGTTTGATGTTGCGTTGTACGGGGACTTAGACGGGTTCCGGACGGAGAAGGGAGCAGATGTTCGAGGCCACATGTTTTTGTTGAAGAAAAATCCCCCCGCAAACATGAAGCTAGATGAACTTTGACGGAGATGAGCCGTCGAACTAAGCTGCTAATATGTGTAATAAGAAAGTTTGAGCCTTGGCTTCGCTCCTAGCTCACTTAAGAAATAGTCTACTCCCAGTCTACTCCCTTACATTTACATTGCGACCTCGCCGGGTGAGCGGGCGTCCGCTCCACAAACTATGCCCATGATGCGCGAGCTCGGGCCGCGCGCGGTAACCGTGGTGACCGACCAATCGCATACGTACTATCTACTAGCTCGCTTAGCTAGCTAATCGTTGATCGTTGAGTGTGTCATCACTGCCCTTCGGGGGAACGCAGCAGCGGAAGGAAGCCACGGCCAAGCTGATCACCTTTTCACGACGATGAAGAGCGCGCTCGTAACAACAGCCGTCTGGGCTACTTCGATTTCAGAGACTGAATCCTTCGCGAGGTGTCGACACGGTGATAGAATGGGAACTCAAGCCCAGCTTGCCAAGGAAGGAGTCGACGACGGTGGCATCTGGAGCGGGGTCACAAGCCTTTGGGAGGAGATAATAGAAATGAGCACGTACGGGCCCGGCGAGAGGGCCATGCTCAAGCTGAAGCGGAAGAAAATGCGGGCTGAGTTGGAGGAAGAACAAGGCGCTGACGTAGAAGATGGCGGGGGTTCGTCTGAAGGACGTTCTGTTTTTGATCAGGATTCGGGCGACGAGGCAGAATGGCTGGCGGCGTTCACGGCCGCAAAAGAGAGCTCGAGTGGAGACGACAGTGGGCAGAAACTAGACTACGACGGATACAAACTCAATGATTTGATAACATCGAGGTGGGGGGTCCGTAAGTGTCCTCGTTATATTGCGTGTATCTCTTGTACGCTGCTCTACCTCCTCTTCTGCACTGACACGCTTAATCAGCGCTGGATGTTGATTTCCAGCTTATGAATGAAAGCATATACTGCACAGTGCTTCCAGTGCGAGGCTACGGTGGAAACACTCTGCAGTCGAGGCACGAGACAGAGCTGAGCTATCTCATGCATCTGCAGGGGATCGTTGAGGTGCTACACAAGTACGATCAGCTGGATGACTTCGTCGAGTTTGTGGAGACGACGAAAAAAATACCAAAGAGGGGAACAGACTCAGTGCCTTATAGATTGAATCTGAGCAAGGACGAAATCGACAAAATCGTTTCTTAAAATTTTACCTAACTTACTCTCAGCTAACTAGTTCACTGGAGGGGCCTCTTTACGCTCTCTATATTGGCCTAGAAACATGATAATGTGATCTCACATTCTAACGACCGTGAAGTGCATTGGATTGGCGAAGTTTGTCACCACTGGATTACTTCGCTTGAGAACGTTGAGCTCTCTGGTCTTGACCAACATGTCGAGGGTCGGCATGTCCTCTTCGAAAACTCTCCCCCACACGGTATGCTCGTGTCCCCACTCGGGATGGTCGGCGAGCGCTACGAAGAAGTGGACACCCTCGAGGCCAGCCCAAGCGACCATGCCCCGCTTGACCTGCGGTCTATGATTCTCCCGTTGGATGTGATCCTGTCTGGTGTTGAGGAAGCCCCCTTGAACTGTCCCCCGTCGTCGGAAGATTGTTTCATTTCACGTTGGGCACGATATACGAGGAAGGATACACACTAACAAGGAACTTACTCAGGGCATAAGGCGGGCCCCATCGTCCTCCGTTGTCCCATCTGTCGGGATAATCCTTTGAACCCCAATAGCTTCGTGTTTGAGATGATACGGCTGAGCTGTCTTGGCTTGTGATGTCACTGCGTCTCCTTCTCACCTCGGCACCGGCTCCCCCCTGTAGATGGTACAAGCATGACACTCTGTCTTCTGGTTGTCGACGATCCACGATATGAACTCTGCCGCCAGGGGGCACTCCTCGTCGAGTACCGCGATTCGTATCGCGTCTTTGGGTTTCTCGTCGAAAAAAAGCGCGATGACAGATTGACCGCCAACGTCGGCAACTTCGGCGCGGTCCTGCGGCGTCTCCAGCCCTCCGTGACTGTCACCAGCCGCGCGCAGTCTCGACCCTCCTGCGGTCGCTTGCTTGCTGGGGAGGCGAGCCGACCTGAAGATCCATAGCAGGAGCAGTGCCACAAACGATGATGCGACGGCGAGCCGCGAGACAAGGACGGCCGACGTCCCCCGCAACTTCTTTCGCCGGACCTTCATATCCCAAGAAGCCTTGCCATCGTTGTTTCCGTGTGTGTCTGGCCGGCCCCGGTGTAGCGTGTCCGTCCGGGTCCGGTGTCCCCGGTGTATTGTTTGGTCGCGTCGCTCGCGGTCCGTTGGCGTTGGGCGGCAGTTGAGCGCTTATCGTTTGTAGTAGGCGCGCAAGGACCACCGTGCGCGCAAGCGGCAGCAGCGCGGTCGGTCGAAGCAAGCAAACCGGCAAGAAAAGTCAAGAGCGAGAAACAAAAACCGACGACGGACCCGACAAAGGAGGGGCACAAGCCGAGCTGTGAAAGGGTGTGAACCTGGAGAGAACACCACTCGCTTCCCCGTCCACCAAAGCTCAACCGATCAAGATCAATAGTCGTCAAGCCCAAGTTGAGCTCGGTTGTTGTATGTCATATCGAGGTGAACAATACGAGAGGCATAATGCAATCAACGCAATCCACGACACCACCCTCTCGGCCACGAATCGACTCAACAGCGGCAAGGTCAGAGGGACGAACGCCTTCAGCCCAGTCGAGAGACGACGCCTTTTACCTGGAACTAGCGGAACTATTGCTACAACCTCCCGCGAAATCGGCGCCCTCGACCCATACGCAAGACTCCCGCGAGACGCCGTCGGGAAAGATCCGGCCCCGCGAGCCGATCGATCCCAGCCTGTGCGACGGCTTCGGTGACTTGGTGCGCGGTACCGCCATCGTGGCGCGAAAGATCAAGCACTCTGATAGGTTACAGAAGGTGCGCGGCAAGTTCCGTGGGAAGGGTAGCGACCCGGCGACGAAGCGGACAGCTTCCGTCAAGCAACAACCGGATTTCGACTCGAGCGATGGTGTTTTTGTTTGAACAGCCTTGTCCTAGGGGAATAAAGAAGAGGCGTGGGGGGTCCTTTTTGGAAAGGCAAACTGCTATAACGCAGTCAGCCGGCGAAATGGTGGGCTGCGCGAATCTACATAGTAAAACTACCATAGCTAGAGCAAAGATCGACGATAAGCAGTAAAGTCCGAACAACATTGTTTCTGGGGTAGTTTGTTGCACTGAGTCCAGCCGTGGTGCTGGCTTGTCCTCATCTTTCCCGAATATCGACGAATTTGTCGAGCGTCGCCTCACCGCAATGCTACCACGCGCTTGAACCACCGAACCCGAACTTTCCAACAGCCGGATTTCGACCGGCCCTTGAACAGGTGAACTACATCCAAATGTTCTCAACATGTCGATAGAACTTTCATATTTGCCCAAACTCCGATTCCCCGCCGAGTAATGTTGATCTTCGCTATGGTGGTGTACGGTAGTTTGTGTGGCTCCGCGCCTCGCAGCCCACCATTTCGACATTTTGGGTCGCGCTGAATAAATAGTCTGCAAAAGCACTAACGCGAGCGGATAGGGACAACAAAACGGATTGGTCGTCGGTGCTCTTTTTACTTTCTTTCGATCTCACAGGGAAATGTAATATAAACTGACGATTGGACATCATGTTTACCAGTAGACTGGCGACTATGCCATGCAAAGCGATTAACATAAGAATTAGGTAATTCTGACTCCCCTCTCGGACTCTCTGGACTTTCTTGCCCAATCATTCAGCATTGGGTAGAAGATGACATGATCTTCGGTCCCCGTGGCAGACCATAGCCCTCCTCGACTGAGTAGAAATCTCTTCACCCGTGCTTAGATTTGAGAGTTTCAAAGCTCGTCACTTGTTGTCATTCACGCAGACATAGGCTAATAAATATATAGCCTATGGCCGATCTCTCATTATATCTCTCCTTGGCACTATCCAAGCAAAACAGCCAGAGGGGTGTCTGTGTGTGTCTTATACAAGGAAGGATGGGGGTGAAAGGTAGGACCATAACTCAGGCCGGCCACTCACATAAAAATCCAGGAAAACTTCGCACGAGGAGGGCTGGCGGCTGGTGGCAGTGCGGTGGTAAGAGTAGTAAGAGAGTTTATAGCAGCATCTTAGAAGCATGTCGCTGGTGGACTGGTAGTGCCGCCTGCGCTGCTAGACCCCCCCATATTGTAGCCTGTAGCCTACAAGAAAGTTTCTTTGCCTCCATTTTTATATCAGAATCTGTTAGAACATTAGTATAGTCCCTGACATAGTTCATTTGTCTGTCGGCAGAGTCCCAACATTGAGAGGTGAAGTTGGGATTGCACCTCCCTCTATGTACGATAATTTGGGGTTTGAATCTCATGTGAGAAAATATACCTGAGATTCGAATCGGGGATCTCAATAATTGTCCTTCTATTACTAGCAACTACTAGCTACTGGCTGGTAATTTAGCCGGTTAAGGTTAAGCCTTATCGAGACAGGCGGCCGGCCCCCCACCATCCACCATGTGGATATGCTGATGGAACGGTAAAGGTGGAAGAGATTTCACGTCGTGTATGAGATTTGCTGCCTCAATTTTCCGTTGGCAATAATTACATCTTGCAGCACTTCGAACGGTGACAACATGAGCGTCATGTCACAACCTTCCCTCTTGCGGCCGAGCGAGGAGGGGGGCGGTGTTGTTTTCGGGGTCCAGGCCACGAATGGAGAAAAGGGGCACTCTGCGGCCCCTACCTCTCGTCCTTAAACAACAGGTGTGAGGCATGCGGTGGGTGGATAGATCCTTTGTGCATCCCCCACTCTTCCACCACTGTTATCCAAACTTTTAATTCCGGCCCTGACGGGCGAAAGTGTCTTAGGTAAGAGTGCAGGGTGGGAGCTGGACGAGTTAATTCTGCACACTATGCACCGGGCTGTAAAGCAACTGAACTTGGAGGCTGGAATAATGTACAATAACGGTGCAGTGGTCCTCCTCCTTCACGCCCTGTCTGTTCAAATGATACTGCTGTCGTGCCAATATTACATTTCTACTTTACGGTATTATCCATCTATCTAATCGAGACATTTCTTTTTAGCTGCTTTCCATGTGCATTATTTAAAATCATTTGCCGCGCGCATCTCGATCGTGTCAGCACGGCTCACGGAACTTCTTCTCGAGCCTGCTCTGCATGTACCACTGGTACTCCTCGGGATCCATCGCCGCCCCGCTCGGGCTGTCGAAGACGAACGACGTCTCCTCCTTGGCCTTGGGCTTCTCGAGCGACGTCACCTCCTTGGGCTTAAAGTAGCGCGCCTGCTGCTTCTCGAGCTGACTAAGCAGTGCCTCGTTTTCATCGGCAATGCGTTGCTGGTTTTCGTGGTAGAGATCGGCGATTGGGTTGTTGGAGTAGCCCTCTTCGTGGATCTGATGTGCCTGTTTGGCGGAGGTCAGCGCTGCCGGCGACGAGCGACCGGGCCGCTGGGTCAGGCGGGTCGACGCGTTGAATGCGTCGGAAAGGGAAGCGTTCGACAGTAGTAGTAGGAGCGCAGTCTTCATAACTTGGATTGATGGTCTCGGTGGCCCGTTTTGCGATGAATTCAGATGTTCTGCTTCGTTTGATTTCTGCTTCTGCCGACGTGCGTGAGTGATGAGTTGCAGCCGAAGTAATGCGAGACAGCGGCCGAGAGCCGAAGTGGGATTGTGTCAACAACAGGATAGATCGACCTCCTCCTCCCGATAGATCTTGCTCAGCCGATATGCGATAGCCAAGTCAGTTACACCGACCCTCCTTCTGTCGTCGTCAATAAGTGTCTGTCCAACGGACAGCCGGTCTTGTGGCCTTGTTTTGTTCTGCCCGCTGCCGCCGTGCTCGAGCCGCCCTTCTCGAATTCTTCTGGAGGAATGACGCCAGAAGAGACCTTCCCGCACGAGTCTCCGTAGGAACTTAAAAAATATTTTTCGATTTATTTCAAAAATTCAAAAATGAATGTCGGTTCCAAATCCAGAGCGCCGTGGCGTCCTGTTCTCGTCTCTCGTTCTCTCCTCCGGGGCGAGGCACCGCCGCCTCCTCCTCACGCCCCTTGACACCGCCCCGTCCTTCCTCACTTCTCTTGTAGGTACTACCCCTCCGACAGGAAAGGAGATCTGGTACGATAGAGTCTCAAACAGCTCAAACCCGAAGACATGAATCTTAAGGTCCTTAAGGTCCTCTTCCTGTCACTCCTCGGAAGATCCTTTGCCTACATAAACAACCAACCGGATCCGAACGCGAACCCGTCGCGACCTCGAGCCTGGATGTGCAGCGGGAAGACCAACGCGGAGCTCGTTGGCAAGCTGGCCTCCGCCGGGATCATAAAGTCGCCGATTGTAAAGCGCGCACTGCTCGCCGTCGACCGGCGGGACTACGTCCCGAGCTCGAGGTCGGACTCGGCCTACCAGGACAATGTGGGTGTCCTCGATTGTGCGTGCCTCTCTTGCACTCTCTCTAACTCCTCCTCTTCACTGCCTTCGCTTGACACGAATACTCAACACTTATTCAGCCAATCCCCATCGGGCGCGGGCAAACGATCAGCGCGCCTCACATGCACGCTCACTGCATAGAAGACTTGCTGCCCAGTCTGAAGCGGGCATCGGAGCGCGACCCGGGCGAGCCGCTCAGGGTACTCGACGTGGGACTGGGAAGCGGCTACCTCTCCGCGGCGTTCGGGAGGCTGGTCCAGGCCAAGTCGGACGAGCTGAAGGCGGGGGCGGTCTACGGGATCGACGTGATACCGGAGCTCGTCGAGGCCGCCCGGTCGAACATGCTCAAGCGGGACGGCGACCTGCTCGAGTCGGGGACCGTGACGCTGGACGTCGCCGACGGCTGGCGCGGCTACCCCCGGGGGAGCCCCTACCACGCGATCCACGTGGGTGCCGCGGCGGCCACCCTCCCGACCGATCTGATGCTGCAGCTCGCCGTCGGCGGGACGATGGTGATACCGGTCGGTCCCGACGGGGGGACGCAGTACCTGTACCAGGTTGAAAGGGTTGGGAACCTTGGTGGGGTGGTGGGTGCTGACGACAACGCGGAAGAGAAGGGGTACAGGGAGGAGGACTACCAGATGAGGCGGGTTCTGGGTGTAAGATACGTGCCTCTGGTGAGGAAGGATTAGTCTGTGATGCACAATGGAGTGTTGCATCTACATTTTCATTTATAGAGAGTAGGGAATGAATAACAACAACAGTGAAATAGTAACGCCGGGGGACGGCGGTGTCACTCGTTCGTTCGGAAGTCGTCTTGCCTCCGGCGGACGGGGCCGTTCGGCCGGGCGACTCTCTTTGCCGTCCGTACGATCATCATCCTCGGCGCACGGGCGTCGATCCCGTCGACCGACTCGGCCTGCTCGTGCCGCAACGGCAAAGAGAGCCCGGATGGCGGGTGGCCCCGTCCGCCGGAGGGCGACGGGGGGCGCGAACCAACCGGCGCGATGGACGACTCGGTCCCCGGACGACGCGGTGCGACCGGAGGGAGATTGCGGCGGGTGGTCGTCCGTCGTATGTAACCGCGCTCGTTCCCCCCGCGCGCTCCCGCCGCCGCGTCACTCCGAGTGTCCCTCTTCTTCCGCGAGTCCCCCGGGCGAGAGCTCCGCTGGTCTTCGGGACGCCGCCGGCGGCGCGCTCGGTGCGTTCTCGCTCCCGCCGGCCGCCCCTCATCGCCGGACGCCGCGCGTCTTTCTCCCTCGCGAACCCGCCCCCGGCGGGGGAGATCCGTCGGTCCTCGGGGACGCCGCGCCGTGACTTTCGTCGATTGTTCGTGCAACCCTTCCCTTCTCCTCGGCGCGGTTTTCGGGAGTACGTCTCGTCGTCGTCCCCTCCTCCTTCGCTTCGCGCCGCATCTCCCTCGCGAGCGCGAACGGCGCGAGCTCCGGAGACCCCGGATCCGACGACCCGGTGCGCAAGCGACTCGGAGAGGCTCGACGGGACGATTCCGGGGAGGCTTGCGTCTTCGTCCGATTCCGACGGGGACCCCGTCGAGTCCGGCGCCGCGCCGACGATGTCGACACCTCCGCCGCGGCGCGGCCGATCTCTGACGGAGGCTGCCGTCGGAATTTCGACAAGCGCTCGCTTTTGTCGGTTTTTCCCGAGCCGTCCGGGGGCCCGTTGCGTGATCCCCCGGGCCGAGGGGCTTCCGAATGGGCCACTTCGATAAGCCGATCTTCATGGTCGAAAAAAATGACAAGAGTTCCTGACGAGTTGCGGCTTTGTCCTACCTTGGGCGTCGGGGGCCCCTGGTGCGATGGGGGGGCACCGTGCGAGGCCCGCGAGAAGGGGTCGGGCACCTCAGCGCCGAAACCGAGAACCAGGGACGCGACGGACCATGGACGGCCGCGGACTCGCGGACCGCCCACACGCGGAAGCCACAACATAAGGCCATAGCGAAACACAAT
The DNA here is from genome assembly GCA_019693575.1 of Thalassiosira oceanica. Lineage (NCBI taxonomy): Eukaryota > Bacillariophyta > Thalassiosirophyceae > Thalassiosirales > Thalassiosiraceae > Thalassiosira > Thalassiosira oceanica. The sequence goes on along the minus strand of JAAMXK010005278.1, from coordinate 2,398 downwards.
GGCAGAGCCCGCGGAAGCCGATGCCTCCCCCCCCTGGCGGGAGGCCGCGTCCTCCCTCGCCGCACTCCTCGCCGGCCCGTCCCCGGACCCGTCCGAGGTCGGCCGACTCTGCGAGTCGGTCCTCGAGGCCGAGGGAGGCTCCGACGACGACGGCGCCTCCACATCCCCGGCCCCGCCGTCGGTCCGGTCCCTGGCGACCACGGCCCTCCTACGCTCCCTCCTCCGCCGGGGGGAGTACCGCGAGGTCGTGTCCCGCTGCGAGGAGGCCAAGGACGGCGGGGAGGGCAACGCCCTCGAGTGGGCGTACGGTCTGTACCGTCTGAGGAGGTACGGGGCCTGCCGCGACCTGTGCGAGGGACGCCTCGGACCGGACGCAGGCGGAGGCGGGTGCAGGGGGCTGAGGCACGTGCGCGCCCAGGCGCTGTACCGGCTCGGCGAGACCGAAGCGGCCGACGCCGCCTACCGCGAGCTCATGCTCTCCGGGGACGACGGGGGGGCCGACGGGGAGAATCCGCCGCAGTTCGACGCGGACGAGGCGGAGGACGTCCTGAGCAACGCCCTGGCCAACCTCGCGTCGAACCACACGGCGGGCTCGACGCTCGGGTCCGAAGGCGGGGGCGGCCTGTCCTGGGTCGAGTCGGACGGGATGGTCCGGCGACTGATGGACGGGCCCGGGTCGGACGGCGGGGCGGAAGGGGAGGGGGATATGCTCCAGAACTACGACCTGGCGTACAACCTGGCGACATACCTGCTGGCGTCGGCCGAGGCGCGGGACTCGTCCCACAGGTGAGTTTGTTCTCTCGTCGGCGGGGGAAACCGAAAGGAGGAAGGACGAGGACCGCGGAGGCTGGCAACGTTGGAAAGATGCCAGCTGCGGGCGGGCGGCTTTGGAATGGTGTCGGCGCCGGCGGACCCCCCTTCGCGGTGGGCCTCTCGAGGACTCCGTGTCGCAGGTTAGGACACGGATCGACTTCGGAGGATCGGCCGGGAGGCGCAAGCCGGGAGAGGCTTTTCGGGGACGAGATCAGCGACCCTCTGCCGTTACATCCCGTCGATGTTTCGGACGAGTGGGCATGTGGTTATCCTACTGGCGGACCCGAAACGACTCGAAACATCGCGACTCATGAGAGTTATCTGATCTGACGAAGAGTCCGTTCGACCATAACACCGCCTCACTCCTCTCAACAAAAACTAACCCGCGCCGAATCCACAATACAACCCAGGACGATCGCGCGCAACCTCCTGGTCCACGCCGAGCGGTCTGCCCTCACCGTCCTGGACGAGGAGGAGAAGGACGGCGACGAGCTCGCCGAGCTCCGGGCTTTGGCCGAGAGCGAGGCCCGTCCGATCCGGTGCAACCTGGCCCTCGCGGACGGACTCCTCGGGAACGACACGGACGCCACGAGGGCGTGCCTCGCGCTGATCACGAAGCTTTCGGTGAAGGGGGACAGGACCGCGGGCGAGTCGGACCTGCTGGCCGTGGCGTCGAGCAACCTGGCGTTCCTGAGGCAGGACAAGGAGAAGAGCCTCGCCGATGTCCTAAAGCGCCTGCCGCGGCTGGAGGGGGCCGGGGGGGAGGCGGCGGGGAACAAAAAGAAGAAGAAGTCGGCGGCGTCCAAGTTCCAGAAGTCAAAGGGACAGCAGCAGCAGCAGCCGGGCGTCGTCCTGTCGGGCGCCACGCCCCACCAGGCGAGGCTCGCTCTCTACAACCGCGCGCTCGTCCAGGCCCGCCTCGGGCTCGGGGACGACGCCGCCGGGACGATCGAGTCGCTCCGCTCGGCGCTCGGGGTCAAGCACGCCGATCCCAAGACGGGGAGGGGCGTCGCGGCCGCCCCCGCCAGCGACGGCGACCGGGCCGCGTGGCTCGCGAGGGCGGAGGGCCTGCGGGCCGTGCTCGCGGCGGACGGGAACGGCGCGGCGGCGGCGGCCCTGGAGCGCGCGGCGGCGGGGCTGGAGGAGCGCAAGGAAGACGACGGGTGCGGCGCGGCGGACTACGCCCTGTCCGAGCTGGCGCTGCGGAGGGCCGCCCTCGGGGACGGCGGCGACCGGCGCGCGGCCCTGATCGACGCCGTCGGGTCGCTCCCCGGTGAGTTTTGTCCTCGATTGTGCGCGCCTCTCTTTGCACGCCGTGCTCTGAACTCCTCCTTCTTTCGATTCCAGAGTCGGTCAGGTCCCGTCCCGGGACCGTCGTGACCCTCGCGTCCCTCCACGGCCTCGGCACGGACGAGGCGCGCGCCCTCCTGTCGGGCCTCGGCGACGGGAAGGCCGCGAGGGTCGCGCTCGCGGGGATCGCGATCGACGACGGACGGCACGACGAGGCTGCCGACTCGCTGGAGGCCGTCGTCGACGGGGAGGAGGACGGGACCGAGGCGCGCCGGACCGCGACGGCCATGCTCGT
>JAAMXK010005274.1:0-10230 GCA_019693575.1 Thalassiosira oceanica | reverse complement strand
GTTGTTGGCAGCTTGGCTGGTGCAAATACGTATTGCTCTGCAAGGGTACATACCAAGCCCTATCGATAGTTGAATTTCAGGTTTGTTTTAAATACCAATGAAACGCGATCAATAGGTGTCAAAAATAATGATAACAGTGATGAAATACCATTGAAACGCGATCGATAGGTGTCAAAAATAATGAGAACAGTGATGTAAGTGCGAACGGATCTTCAAGTCGCGCGGAAATTCCTTTCAGAATCCAAATGTAAAAGCGAAGAGGATCTAATCGCATTTCCCGCCCAAGTGGGCCCTTTGATGTACCGAACGAAGAGGATCTAATCGCGGTTTCCTCCGAGCTGAGCCCCATGATGTGCCGCCCGTTGGTAAATGGGGGGTCCTGGGACAGAATAGAATCGGAACAGCCCTCTCTAGTTATTTGTTAGCGAAAAAGACTATGCAGCGGCAGGGGCCCCACAGTCTGGTAACGTGTATGTTCGGGGGCCCTCGGCCGGAACAAATTGCGGCAACCGGTGTCATGTTTGCTTGCGTAGGTACCTAGGTAAGTAGTGGAGCGCGAGACCCGCATATCGTAACCTACCTTTTATAGGCGGGTGCGGATGGAAATCGCGTGGTACAATATATATTGTACCTATTCCTGCGGAATCGTCGTAATACCTACGGAAGTGATCGGCCAACATGAAGCGCCGCTTAATAGCAACCTCTCTGGCCATTGCAATATGCCTCCCGGTCGGGGCTCTGTCATTCGGCCGACTGCCACTAACGTCCAGAACCAACCACGGAAGGATACGCGGCGCAAGCGGCTCGAGTCTGCACGCGGCGAGCACTGACGCACCCACTTCCGATATTGCCGAGATTGAGGAGGTGACCGCCTTCGCGAGCGCGAATGGCGTCGACCTTCAGTTCACCACAAATCCAGCTCGGGGCTACCGCGGCGTGGCAGTCGCCGTGGACGACCCCGAAAACATACTGGGTTACGTGGAGGGCTTCATCCGGCCCGCGGGTCAGATCCTACACGCCGACAAGATGGAGATATTCAAGGCCGCTCTGAACACGGCCAGGACTTCCGGCGGATCTTTCAGCGGAGGGGGGACGTTCCTGGGACCCGGACTTCTCGTCGCGTATGTGTGCCTGCTACACGGGAGGGAGTGCGGGTGCGGCAAGATCGGTGAGTCTCCTCGATTATGCGTGTGTACTAGCTTTTCTGCACTGACACGCATAATCGAAAACCTTCAGAGTTCCTTGCGATCGACGACGCGGAGTTCCAGCACAAGCGGCTAGTGAGGTACTACAGGACGGCAGGGTTCAAGGAAGTCAGATATGTCGGCGAGGAGTTGAAAGATATAGGCGACAGGCTAGTTTGGGGTGGGTGTGGAACTTTGATGACTGAGGACGTAGACAAAGTGCTAAGGAAGTGGACCAGAATCATCCGTGCTGGCGCCAAACGAGTGGCGGAGTCAGAAAGAACAGATTGAATGGTAATCGCTGGTTATTGGCTACAAAATACTGGCAGTGTTACTCGTGGATAGGATGCCGAAGATCGACTTCCTTCTCGTTTGGGCATGCCTCGTTCGAAGCTCATCTCTAGCCTCCCGGCCCTTTCCTGTTCCCGCGTCCCGCGATTTGCCTCTCCAGTAGACAGTGAAGAGAGACGGAACGCCAGCACAGCACTTGAGTTAAACACAGACGTATAAGCACGAATCACCTTCTTTTATGTCTGGCCACGTCGTAAGAATTGCATTCTGACTTACCTCTTTGGCAAGGCGCTTGTTCATCTCGTTTCTACTGGATGGATTATTGTCGGGACTTTCGGAAGCTGCAGCTGTTTCCGAATCTGGGACTACTGCCGATCCTCAATCGATCGATGTAAGCAGATAATTGATTAAGTAATTTCGATGTTCTTAAGACTGTGGAAGCAAGGAAACAATGCAGTTGATCAATAACTTTCGTCTTGACTAGCCCGTTTATGACGACATGGCCACATGCGACCGCCACGACCGCCACATGTGCGCCTGACTTGACTGCTCGTATCGTCCCACTCGGCGCAACTTGGCGCCGCCGAAGGAGACAATCCATCTATATATGTCAGAGGGCGCTCGAGTGCTGAGTGCTGATGCCGGGGGTCGGGGGATCGCCCCACTGGACGAAAGACGAGTCTGGGGGTGGAAATAGCGTCAATACTTCCTTTCCCACCTCACGAGAGGGGAAAGAAGTTAACTAATTCGCCCTGATGGTAAGTCCCAGGGCCTCTATGACCTGGACGAAGTTCGACCACCGCTCGGACGCGTCGCTCAGGTCCATTCCCGTCCCAACCGCGCTCGGACACGGAGCGCTCGGACACCCCTGCGTGACGATGCTCGAAACCTCGTTCACAAAGAGACCGTCGACCATTCCCCCCGCAACGAAAAAGTGGAGGCGCTCCAGGTACGACCACCCGTTGCCGTCGTCGTACTTCTGCACGTCCTCGACCCAGCGGAAGAGGCCGGAGATCCACTCGACCTCCGAGTCGGCGGGATTCGGCGAGCAGATCGCGCCCGGGTCGACGCAGAAGTCGACGGAGGGGAAGCGCGCCGGACGGCCCTCCGCGGCGGCGCGGGCGCCGAGGTAGTAGTTGAGCTTGCCGTACTGGCAGATCCCGCGGGTGGAGATGGTGCCCCTTCCCCACCAGCAGCTGCGGCGACGGAGGGGAGGAGGAAGAAGAACCGCGAGGGGCAAAGTGAGGTCAGACATCTCCTGAAGACGGGACAACGAAGGGAAAGACCGACTCACCAATTCTCGACGTCCGTCCTCCCGTCCGCGTTCGTGAGAGGCTCGTTCACGGCCCCCCGGCCGCTCGTCACGGTCGCCTCCCCCGTGAACGGGTACCTCGCGGTGCTCCCGCAGTAGAACGGGTCGACGTTGCCCGTGGGATTCGGGCCCGCCACGCTCTCCATCTCGGGGAACGGCTTGCACTGCATGTAGGCCTCGTCCGCCCCGCACTCCATGTCCTGGTAGCTCATCCCGTACTGCCCGCAGCTGTTCGAGGCCGGGAGGAAGCCGTCCACGACCTCCTCGTTGAGCTCGTCGCAGGAACCGGACGCGATGGAATCGGCGAGGCTCTGGCTCAGGAAGAGCGCGATGTTGACGAGTCCGACGGTCGCCCCCCCGCGTCCCGCGTCCTTCTCGTCGGACGAGCCGAGGTAGAACGAGGACCGGGCGTAGTCGACCTGCCGCCCCTCCTCGAGGCTGGCCTGGATCGGCTCCCCCTCCTCGTTGACCGGCACGGCGTACCCCCGCTCGGACATGTACCGGATCGCCCTGTGGAAGTCGACGTACATGTAGTCCCGGAGCGCGTCGCCGTTCCCCCTCCCGCTCTTGACGGTGCTCATCCGGTGCGAGACGCGCAGGAGCTGGCTCGATATCGGGAGCTTGTTCGCGTTGAGGTGCGCCCAGACGGCGGCGTGGTGGGGGGGGCGGAGGGGGACCAGCCGCACCTTCCCGTCGTCCCCCACGATGATGCCGTCCCAGCGCCTTTCGATGATGACCGGGGGGCGCACCGTGCTGTCCTCGCCGGGCTTGAAGCCTATGAGGTCGTCCTTGGGCTTGTCCGGCTTGTCCGGCTTCTCCTTCGTGAACACCGCCTCGTAGCCGGGCTGTTTCATCTCCATGCACTCCTTGGCCGTCTCATGGAAGCAGTCCTCGTAGCGCGGGTTGTAGCACTGGTTCGACTCGGGGCACTCGGGGTACTCCTCCTCGGAGGCGGAGGCGGATCCCGGCCTCACGACCTCGTCGTCGTCCCCCCCCTCCTCGCCGTCCGCGGTGGGCCCCTCCGTCGGCAGCGCGCTCGGCATCAGCGTCGGCGGGACCGTGGGACACGCCGGGTCCGGGCCGCACGTCACCGTCCCGGCCCAGTTGCACTGGCCGAGGGTCGAGTCGTAGATCAGCCCGGCCTGGCAGTTGAAGACCTCGTCGACCGCGCCGTCCTCGCAGCGGGCGAACTCGGCGCAGTCCGTCCCGGGGATCTGGAGGAAGCCGTCGTCCGCGCCGAGGCAGATGTTGCACTCCTCGCAGGCCGCGGGGGGCGCGGAGAGGAGGAGGAGGGCAAGGGCGGCGAGCGGGGCGGCTCGTCGTGTCCTCCTCCTGCCGTCAGCATTGCGGTGGCCGCCCCGCTGGGCGGGCCGGCCGGACCGCCTCGGCCTCATGATGTTTCCCGGCCGTCTGCCTGATTCTTCACTGTTTGGGCGAGAGAGTCGAGAGAGCTGCTGCCCGCCCTATCGACGAGATCGAGAGGCGGCGTTCATCATCGTCCCAAGCGTTGCCCAGCCTTGTTGCTTCGCCGCACCCCTACGGCCAGAGATCCAGTTGTTTCTCCTCGGCCTCTATTGCCTCTATCTCGCCTGCTTTGGACTCTTCGGACAATGACGAAAACCCTCGAAAACCGCACGATACATTCTCCCCAGGTTTCCCGGTTTTCCCCAGAGACAATCGCGCGCGATAAAAATCCAACTGGGCTTACTACATACAAGAGGATATCCTTAAATAAGGACGAGCCTGAGCTGAGTGGAAGCGCCTACGATATACAATTACGCCTCGCCTCGCCTGGGCTAATACTCTAATCTAGAGACTACAACTCGTGCTCTCTGCTGCTGCTGCAATAGATGTACATGTAGGTCAAAGAGGGATCCGAAGTCAAAAGTGTCAAGTGTGCCTTGTGAGGGTTTTTTTTTGCCAAGCCAGTAAGCCGGTGCGCGTGCATGGCTGCTGCATAGGACACATGGTTGGTCTGAGAGAATCAATGCATGTAGGCAATGTGTATGTAGTCAAGTCTAGGAACTTTGCTCTCTGCACATCCAACTCCCATTATTTACCAAGATATTCCATCCAATAGAGACCTTTTTCGAAATCACAGTTCAGGTTCCACATCGGCTGCTTGGGACTCAATCGATTTGTTAGAGCGTTGACTAGTAAGTCAAATTTCAAACGCCGAATATTCACCGTACGTATTCCGGCACGAACACGAACGAAGAGAATACATTGGAGATGCTGAATGAACTTTGCTGCACGTCCAACTCTCTCCTATTATTCGCTGAGATGTTCCTATCGCACCTTCGACAATGGTTCAGTAGCGCTGGTCGATTGAGTCCCTCCCGGAGCTGAGCGCTACTAGCCGCTAATTGAAAAAGGTCTATCGACCCTAGCTTTCTCTGGCTTCCGTACCGAGTCGATCGCACAAAATGAAACGGCTGGCTCCATAATTATTTCCGTCAGGCCTGCCTGTTATCTTATCTAGAATTTTTAGCTATCAAACGAAATGACGCCAGCCTGGAACTGCCTGGACCCTACCCCCTCACCATGATGAGCGACGATGGCGACGGTCGATGACGGGAGATGACTGTTGGTTGTCTGGCACTGGCAGCGCTCAGCCGCCCTCTCGGCTGGACTGTCGCACTGTCGGCTGCCGGGGTTGATTCTATTCTGAACCTGAATTTTCACATATTTGTTACAAATAGGCACTAAGTCTACATAGGCATGTTGAAAAGCAGATAAGGCTAGGTCTGACCAGGGCGCGGAGTTTTCTACACATTGGGACCCTGGAAGTTGAACCGTCTTTTGTCTGTTGGTTCGAGTTGCAAGTGTGGAAATTGTTGAAGAATAATCAACACAATCTCCTCAACTGGAAACCCTTTCCTAGTATGTATATAAACTTAAAACTACCCAGTGATGCATTTTTTCGCCCATTGCAAGACAAAATGCTGCCAATAAGTATATTACATGACATCAAGGCTGATTCATTCAACAAAGGGATAATGGGCACTATCATAGAGCCAACATTGATCGAGTATGTCATCTGCAGCTGTTGCCGTGGGCTAGACCGAGTCTTCTTCTTCTCGCCCATTTGGAACCAATCCACGTTCGATTGAGATGGAAATGCCAGTCAAGAAGCAATTCTGCCCCGATTGGCACATATGCAGCTTTAGCATTACCTGGTTTTATCATACTCGTAGCCGCCGCGCAGAATTCTCATTTACAAGTCGGATCATGGATGTTTCCTGAGCATCACTGCGGGAATCGATCACTTTGAAACCCTTCGAGGCTAGTTTTGCCAGCAAAATTTCATGCCGTCGGGTTGGCGGCGGATTTGGAGCGGCCCGGTGCCGCCGCGGCCGCGGCCGTCCCCGGACGCGGAGGACGCGCCGCCGCTTTCGTTCTCCGGGCACTTGGAAGCGCCAGTGCCATTCCACTAGCAGCTGTGTAAAGGGTAGATAGTCTTGTGCAACGAGGTCTTCTAGGACATCGTACTCGGCTCCCTCTATGTCCATCTTGAGGATGTCGATGTGGTCGTGACCGAATCTCTCCATGAAGTCGCGCAGCGGGGACACGAGCACTTCAATCGTCTCTCCTAGCCCTTCTCCCTTGTGTTCGCCCATTCGCATCGACACATGGTTCGGATTGGCCGGTTTTGTAAATACCAAAGTCCCCTTCTCGGTCGCCAGTCCCTCCTTAACAAACACGAAATGCTTGCGAACCATTGGGTTCTCCTTCATCTGTGTGATAATGAATGCCTCGGACTTCGTTCAAAAATGCAGGCGGTGAGATTTGTTTTTTGGGTCATGGTCTGGCCGGTCTGGCCTGAGCCAGTTCCAGCCAGTTGAGCAAAATAAAATATTGCCGTTTGGCCTCACGAACCTTCGGGGTTGGATCGAAGCCAAAGAGTCGCACGTTGTACTTTTCTATCATGGCAGCGTCCCAGCTGATGTCTTCCCCGAGGCCAAAGCTGTACACGACCGGCGAAGAACCGACCAGCTTCTCGTCAAATGCCCAACCGCCGTAATCTGTCCCAAGATAAGTGACTTCGCTAACATGGTCTTGCGTAGCGAATTTTGGATTGCTGAAGTCACCCTCGGAAGCAGTCGGAGACAGTTCCGTCGACATCGACATCGACGACTGCATGAAATTTGACAGTGCCAGGGCCGCGAGAAGGACAAGCGTCACCAACCACGCAAACCTCATCCTCCCGCCTCGCAGAATTCCCATCGTAGTTCGGCGTTAACGACGGGCTTAGATTTCTTGAGCCCCCTCGCCTCACGATGGCGGCCGCGGGGGGCCGTTATTGCGCCAACGGAACGAAGCGACTTTCACCCAGATGGATGCCGTTTGGGAATATCTTAGATGATAGAGCTGAAGATCGTACCGGCAACAAGCGTCTGCTGGGGTGTTCCTCCTGAAAAACCCACGTCGGGCTGCCGCTGGTGCGCTCTCCTGTACGTGGGGCTGGATTTTTATTTTCGGGTAAAACACTCATTCGGCACTGATACTTTGACAGATACACACTGCACTTAATCGAAAGGATGTTGCACCTGTATTATGCCCCTCGAAACAAAATTGATGGTGATGGTTTCAAATATTCAAAAGATGTTGCACCTCGAACAAAATTGATGGTGGTGGGTTTCAAATATTCAAAGCAAGGGTAGCGATATCTTTATTCACTCTTGGTCAAGCACTTGATATATTGATTATTAACAAACTCCAACACTCCAACAGAAGGCAATGCCGAAGAAGATATCGTACACAGCCTACAGACTATGAACCTACATTATTTTTTCTTAGGTACTGACTGATATTTATCCTGTTATCAGCATTGCGTTTTTTTTTAATAATTGATTTCTACACTCAGTAAAAAGAGACAGTTAAAAACACAAAGCCTCAATAGATAGAAATGCAACAGCCAACAACCAATCCTGTAGTCTGGCTATCTCTCTCAATGGCAGCATACTTATTTTCTCGCGCCGCGCTCTCTTCCAGAGCCGAAGTCAAGACTCTTGTAAACGAACCGTAGCCATTGGGGGTCCTTCTTGTCGTCGCCGCCTTCTTCGTCGTCGACCAAGAACGTGAACCCGTAGGCCCCCGCCACGACCAAGAAGTTCGCCATCCAGATGAGTCCCGTGTCCTTCGTCGCGACCGGGCTGAGGAGCGAGATGAGCGGAGTGCCTAGAAATGCAATATCAAGTGCCTTCTTCTCCTTTCCGCTTGGTCTCCTGCTCCTCAAGCTAGGAACAATGAAAAGCCACCACCACCAGAAGCCGAGGACTTGTATTGACGTGTCCATGTTGGCCACGTTATTGAACCAGCCGAAGCCGCCGAAGAGAGCACTGGGATTCGTCGCCATGACGTATGACAGAGCCATGCTGATTGCCGCCTGACCTAAAAAGACGCTTTTGAGCCAGCCCCGGAAGACGCTCCGTCTTTCCGTATTAAGATCGCGCTCCTTCTTTTCTATCTTTTGCCGGACCGCGTCGGCTTCCTCGCCTCCTCCGCCACCGTCGGCGAGAACCGTCGTGAGCTCGGCATCCTGCTGCACCTGCGCGCCGGTTAGCTGAGCCAGATCCATCCTAAGGTTGTAAAGATCCCTCTCCAGATTCACCACCTTCATTGTCAGTGCCCAATTTCGTGTCAGAGCAGTTTGCAATATCAGTGACGAATAGATGACTGCTGTCGGAAACCTACCTTGGCAGGATTCAGCAGCTCGTCGAGTCCAACCCCCATCTCACCCCTGACACTTGCGTCAATCTGCTTCACGAAGGGATCCTCGCTTGTCATCTCCCCCTCGCCCTGCATGGGGGCCACGCCCGCCCATCCCACGCCGTTCAGCGCGTCCGCGGCCTCGGACATAGTCGACTCGTCGAACAGCCGGACTCCCCCCTTGCCGTCTTGTTCCTCTGAACTTTCTCCATCAGTCCTCCTGGCAGGCGAATAGTTTGTTGTCGAACTGACAGACGACGCGTCTGGGGGGTAGTCAACATCTTCCTTCACCGATGAGTCATCGCCCGCCGCATTGAGCGGCGGCGTTGTTCTGCCGTTCTGCTGGGTTCGGGGTGCCGGTAACCGAGACGAGGGCACAGTGAACGCGTGGATGCACTGGTGGACCAGCGGAAGGGCCGCTGCGATCGTGTACGACCTCATGGTAGCGGGGATGAGGTTCTCCCTAGCACAGAACAGGGTCCTGAAAGTCACAAACAGTTGGGGGCGTTGGGTGTGGAGTCGAGTGTGGCGTGCGGCGTGGGAAACTTGAAGCTGAGCGATACTACTTCGGATGTTCCTCCGATAGAACTAGCCTGAGGTGACTGGAATTCTGCGCTGCTGCCGATGCCGCGCTGCTGTGCCGCGACGCCGCGCCGTCGCCGCGCGCCGTGGCGTCGCGTCGGCGCGGCGTCGCCGTCGCGTCGCCGGTATTTTGTAGAGTAGGTCGTCGCGCGGCCGTGTCGTGTGCCGTATGCCGTGTGGAGTACGCTATCTAGTTCTAGTACGTGTCCCTCAAATCGCCACTCAAGCTGGTGAATACGAATCGACAGTCTTCAGGATTCAGGTTCATCGCAGCATTGGCGTTCGGATCCCCGATCGTACGATGAAGCCCACCCTGTTAACATTCGCGGCCGTAATCTCGGCGGCGGCCGGCTTCACGGCCCCGTCGAGTGGAGGCGTGAGGATGACAACTGCAATTTCGTCGACGGTCGAGGTCGCGGCGCCCTTCGCCAAGGGAGAACGGTGAGTCGACGCCCGGCGAGTGAATGCTTCTCTATTGGTCTTGGGGGGACGGCCAGCCTTCCGTTGCTCGAACACCACTGGTCCATAATGTCCTAATGTTCTCTCTTCTCTCTCTCGTCTGGATGCGCAGTGTCATACGGCCAGAACTTCCGGTCCTTTACGTGTACGACCACTGCCCTTTCTGCGTCCGTGTCCGACTGGCTATGGGAGTCAAGAACGTGAAGCATTTAATTCACTTCCTTGCCAACGATGACATTGCGACGCCCACCGCGCTGGTCGGCAAGAAGATTGCGCCCATTTTCGTAAGTGGCAAAAGATAAGAATTGGGGAACAAACAGACTTCGATCTCGAACCACGTTCTGACTCCTGGGACTCTCAGGCCCTTCCGGAAGATGACTTTATTATGATGGAATCTCTCGACATTATTGCAAAAGTAGATACAGACGAGCGCTTCGGACCGACAAACCAGATCTTGCCCGCCTCGGGCAGAACCGACATTAAGGCATGGCAGAAATCGGTACAGACGTTGCTCCGCACCCTGCAAAGGCCGCGGTATGTCGCGACGGGACTCCTCCCAGAGTTCCAGCAGCTGGACGGACGGCACGCATTTATCAAAAACCACCAGCTTCCCCCCTATGAGAAACCGGAGTGGAAGGGCACCGACGAGATTGATGGCATGGACATGGACACGAAGCTCAAGCTGTACGC
>JAAMXK010005273.1:0-10738 GCA_019693575.1 Thalassiosira oceanica | reverse complement strand
GGCCCGACTCCCCCGTCGCCTGCCGCGGGGGGGGCGGCTGAGGGATCCAGGAGGAGGGGCCGGACGGACCGCCGGCCGCGGTCCCGCGCCGCGTCGGTCCGGCACGGCGACCTCTTCCGCTCCGTGCCCCTGCCGGACGGCGGGGACGGCGTCCCGGACCCCGAGCGGTCGTACAAGTTCCGCTCGGGACTCGAGCTGTGCCACCTCGCGCTGGTTTCGGTCTTCGGGGGCGCCGGGGACGCCGCCGCGGGATCCTCACCGGTCGGCTCCTCGGCGGGGCGCCTGCATGTAGGCGCCGGGGGGGGGACGGGCAGGGGCGCCGCGGCGGACCTGTTCGAGGGGTACAGGTCCAGGGTCCCCCCGCCGTCCGACCCGGGCAGGTCGGTCCCTGGCCTCGCCAACCTGAGGCACTGGGCGATGACGGGGGGTCCGGCGCGGGACGACGACGACGAAGAACAAGAAGACGACGCCCCGCCGTCGGCGGTCATCCCCCTGGGCCGCGCGTACGCCCTCTGGGCCTCCGTCCTCGGCCTGTCCCCCCCCGACCCTCCCCCGTGCGTGTCCGACGGGCACGGTCCGGACTCGTCGTCGGTCTACCTCTCCCTCGTCGAGGCCGACCCGTCCCTCGGCGACCTCGACGGACTTCCCATCTCGGTCCCGACCCTCCGCCGCGTTTCGGGCCTAGACGAGTCGTCGGTGAGGGTGTGCGGGTGCGTCTGCGACGCTCTGAGGACCGCGGGCGTGGCGAGGGTGTACGCCGCAGACGTCGTGGAGGGGGGGTACGTCCACCCGAGCTCGGAGGCGAGCTTCTTCGTGGGACTCACGGGGCTCGGGGGCGGGCGCGGCGGGGTGGGAGGTGGGGGATCGCCGTCGACATCTCAACCGGGAGCCGACGCGGGCCCGTCCCGCGCCGCGTCCGACGCCGTCGCCGCCGCCGCGGCCCTCTTCGACCCCGACCTCCTCCGCCACGCCGCGTCGGCACTCGCGGCCGACGTCTACCCCCGCCTCTCCGACGAGCTCACCGGCGACGCGGCCGCGGGAGTCCGCGACCAGGGACTCATATGGTACGGGTGCGCCAGGGCCCCGAGGCTGCTCGTCGACGCCGGACGGCACGGGGACGCGTCCGACCTGCTGTCGGACTCGGCCTTCGCGAGGCAGAGGCTGTCGAGCCTGGGCTGGCTGCCGGGGACGATCGCGCAGTGCGGGGACTGCGCGAGGCTCGGCGCGGCGCTCGCGGGGGAGTCGGCCGGGGGAGGGACGGGCGGGGGGAACGGAGGGAGGAGGGACCGGTCGGAGGCCGAGAGGTGGAGGGGACGGCACCTCGAGGTCCTCGTTTCGCTTTCGGCGCTGCTCAGGCGGAGGGCCGGGGAGGAGTCCGGCCGGGCGAGCGGTGGGGGAGGCGACGACGACGCCCGACGGACGCGCCTCCTCGGCGAGATCGGCGAGGCCGTCCAGCTCGTGGGCGAGGCCATCGGGGCGCTCGGCGGGGGCACGGCGGGCGGGCCGGGCCGTCGGTCGGCCGAGATGGAGCAGTACGAGGCCGCCCTCGCGATCAAGACGGACGCGCACGGGGGCGGCGGGAACGGTACCGACGGGACCGGCACCGACGGCACTCCGCACGAGTCGGTCGCCGACGCCCTCTTCCTCATGGGACGGCACCACCAGCGGTCCCGGTCGTACCGGTCGGCCCAGCGTTGCTACGACCGTGCCCTGCGGACCTACCGCGCCGTCCTCGGCCACGAGTGCATCCCCGTGTCGTCCGTCCTGCACGACATCGGAGTCATGTACCACGGACGCGGAGACCACGGCGCGGCACGGAAGTGCCTCGGACGCAGCCTGTCGATGCGTATCGCCCTCCTGGGATCAGACGACCTGAGCGTGGCCGACGGACACTGCTGGGTGGGCAAGATCGAGCGGGAGCGGGGGGAGTACAGGAGGGCGCGGGAGTGCTTCCTCGAGGCGCATCGGATCAAGGTTAAGAGGCTGGGGAAGGGACACGTCGGCACGGCCGAGGTGCTGCAGAACGTGGGTGTCGTTTGCGACGATCTGGGGTGGCACGCCGAGAGGTGAGTTGTTGGTTGCAATATATACATGTCGGGGGAGGGGTTTTCACGGTCCAAATTCTCACACGGCCGTCTCTCCCGGTTCGTAACATAAACGACATACCCCTTCTCCCTGATTGATCCCCCCCCGATGGAAAAAAAAACAGCCTCTCGTGCTACCGCGACGCCCTCCTGATACGGATGGCCAACAGCACCGACCCGTCCGACCTGGACGGGAGCGCCGACGTCTGCGAGAGCCTCGAGTGCATAGCGAACGTGTACCGAGCGAGGGGCGAGGCCGACAGGGCCCTTCAGTTCTTCGGCCAGTGCCTCAGGAGGAGGAGGAGGGTGGTCGCGGACCCGGCGAGCACGAGGTCGCACGTGACGTCGCTGCTCCAGACATACGAGGACGGTGAGGGTTTTTTTTTTCGCCGTCTATATACATTACGGCATGTTTCTCATTTTGTTGGGTCTCGCCGCGCCTACCTCCCAGTGATACTCCTCACCAAGTCCCAGGCCAAGCTCCGGTCCGACGACGGCGCCGCGTCGGACGCCAGGGTCGGCCCGCTCCTAGTCGAGATGGGCACGCTCTACGACCAGCGCCTCGGGAAGCAGTCGAGGGCCCTCGTGCACTACCAGAAGGGCCTGCAGGTCTTCCAGCGCACGAAGGACTACGGCCAGATCGGGAGCGCGCTCTGCCTCATCGGGTCCGTCCACGTCAGGAGGGGCGACGGCGACAAGGCCCTCAAGTGCTACCGCGACTCCCTCGTCATGAGACGTCTGTCGTCGGGGGGGAACGGCGAGACGCCCGAGATCGCCGAGACGCTCCACAGCATCGGGAACTGCGAGGCGAAGGACGGGCGGTTCGAGGACTGCCTCGAGTCGTACAACTCGGCGCTCGAGATGAAGAGGAAGGTCTTCGGGGACGTCGACCACGTGTCGATCGCGAAGACCGAGCACTGCATCGGACTCGCGCTTCTCCAGCTCGGCCAGTACGACGAGGCCTTGACGTCGTTCGATTCGTCTCTGAAGGCCCGTCGGAGTCAGCTGGGCCAGGATCACCTGGACGTTGCTTTCTCTCTCCACAGGTACAGATTTTGACTCGGTCATTACGTCACTGTCAATATTAATCAACGCCTCATCTCATTTCTTTCCTGTCCGCAGCATCGGTAGGATATACCTGCACCAGGGCAACGAGGACGAGGCCACGACCTGCCTCATCGAGTCGATGAGGATAAAAAAGCTCAGGCTGCCCGAGAACCACGTCTCCCTCGCCGAGACCCAGCACCTGCTTGGCTCGCTCTACACCAAGAAGGACAGGCACTCGGACTCGATACCCATGCTCAAGTCGGCCCTCGTGGCCTACAAGAGCTGCCGCGACTGCGAGGTGATCAAGAGCGACGTCCTCGACCTGCTGGGCGCGGCGTACGCAAGGATCGGGGAGACCGGCCACGCGATACTGTCGTACGAGCACTCCCTCAAGATAAAGAAGGCGATCGTCGGCAGGGAGGACGTGGCGTGCGCGAACGTCCTGATGGAGATCGGCAGGCTCAAGTCCGCCAAGGAGGATATCGACGGGGCGCTGATCGCGTTCAAGGAAGGTGCGTTCCCGGACGGGGCGTCGCGTGTTGCGTGTCGCAACGTCGCCCGCCGCTCACCCTCTCTCTCACTCTCTCGCTTGCTCAGTGAAGCGGATACACAAACTGACGTACAGCAAGAACCATCTCAAGAACGCCGAGCTGCTCATACTGGTGGGACTCATACAGGAGCGCCTCAACAACGAGGACATGGCCCTGCGGTGTTTCGCCGAGGCTCTCAGGATACGCCGGAAGCTTCTCGATTCGAACCACAGGGACGTCGCCCACGCTCTCGTCCACGCGGGCAGGCTGTTCCAGGCCAACGGCGATCACTGTGAGTGCTCTGGCCGGAGGGCCGTTCGATGGGAATCTGAGTTTAAATCGTCCCTGTACTCGAGACATGAACTCGTGTTTGAGGAACAGAATTCTGAAACTCATTCTCCCTCCTCCTCCCTTCATCCTTCTCCTTTCCTGTCTATACAGTCAAATCGTACACCTTCCTGAACGAGGCCATAGGCATCTTCAAGAACCTCGACGAAACGGACACGGACCAGTGCGCTGACGCCTACCGCGAGCTTGGTCGGTCCCAGCTCTTCAACGGCGACAGCGAGAGCGCACTGGTTTCGCTCGAGAAGTGCCTGGATCTGCGCGAGGGCATCCACGGCTGCGACTCTGAGAAGTGGGCAGAGATAGCCTACGACGTGGGGATCGCCAAGTTCGACTCCGGCCACTACGACGACGCGGCGGATCTCCTCGAACAGTACGTGCGGCTGCAGAACACCTTCGACAAGGCCGACGCGGTGGGACTGTCAAATGCGCTTCTTCATCTCGGCAAGTTGTCCGTCAAGCGCCGAGATCCCGACGACGGCCTGAAATTCTTCGAGGAGGCGCTGTCTCTGCGAAGGGACTTGGAGGACAATGAAATGGCCGTGTCAGAGGTTCTGTTTGAAATCGGGATGGTCCGCGACTCTAAGAAGCAATATCAAGAGAGCCTAGCTTGCTACGAGGAGAGTTTGGCGCTTCGTCAATCTGCCACAGGTGAGGACGAAGAGACCGCTGATACGATATCCAGGATAGGCGAACTGCGACGTATGAAGGGCCAGTTTGATGTTGCAATGGAGAACTTGTCGTCTGCGATTGAGATGTACAAGCGGACTGTTGGCGAGTCTCATCTGAGCGTGGCGAGTACGTACCACAGCCTTGGCTATGTGTACGACGCGAAGGACGACCAGAAGATGGCCATGAAGTGCCACCGGGACGGGCTCAGCGTCCGCAAGATACTCCTCGGGGGCAACCACGTCAAGATTGCGTCGAGCTTGGACGATGTGGCCGGCGTGTACCAAAAGCAGCAGGATCACGAGAAGGCCCTCAAGTGCCTGCGGGAGGCCCTTCGGATACGCAAGCTCAACCTCGGCAATGATGACATGGAAATAGGAAAGACCCTGTTCGGAATGGGCATCATCTTCGCCGCGATCGACGATAACGGCAAGGCGATGGAGTGCTATCTGGCTTCGATCGAGATAACCGCCGCGGATGGCACCAACCCGAAGCTCCAGGCCCAAACCCTCCATCAGATCGGCTGTGTCTACGCAGCGAGGTGCAACTACAGAGAGGCACTTAAAAACTGGAGGACGTGCCTGAGCAAGTATAGAGAAAGCGGCCTTAGCGATGACAATTACATGGTAGCCTGCACACTGGGAAACATTGAAATGGCGGAGAGTGCGCTGTTCAGCCCCGCATGACGCCCATCACGACATTAACCTGAGCTGGCCCGCCATACTTGTTCCTCTCCCAGAAACATACATGCATGCAGAACATTCAAATCTGACAACTGCGTTCGGGGATGCTGCTGCTGCAGAGAAGCTGTTCGCTGTTTTGCGAGAGGGAGGATCACGTGATGTCGAATTCTAGAGCCCATCTCATTTCTTGGGGGTTCTCTACCGTGTCTTTGTAGAGACGGAGACTGACAAGACTGGAACTTTGCGGCCGGACGACGATTATATATAGTCACACTTAAGCCAAAGTCCATTTAAGATATGAGTAAATGGTCAATGGTGTATGTAGTCCAACATCTTCCGTTTTCTTTTCACGTTCCAATGCTGCTTTCCTTGTTAACTTTCGCATGTGGGAGTAGATCTTCATGGATCAAGGACTAGCCCGGAGCTATAAAAGTGGGAACTGTGTCCACTGTCTACAGTCCTATAACAGAGAGGCTTTGGCAGTGGACGGATAGGTAAGAGGCACAGCCAATTAACACAGCCTCCCTCAACAGTCAACAGATTCATATATAGTCTATTTGATAGTCTATTGAGAATGAGTACGTTTCATTTGACACCAGCTCCGTGCCGTTAGGATCTCGCCCAGGACAGGATAGGTCTCGGCCGGGCTATACTAAGGTGAGGAGGAAGTATGTCGAATCTGGTATTGCTGCTGTGGCCTACGTCAATTAATTAGAGAGCTATGGTACTTGGAACTTTCCTTGCCCCCTCTAGTGCATTCATCTCTGTCGTGTACGGGTATCCAGAGATTCAGCAGCCCTTTTGTCTCAATTGGTTGCGTGAAGTGCAGACCTTCAGGAGATTCAAACAAAAACTGCGTCTCTTCCAAACTCAGTTGGCTGGATGACCTTCAATCAAAGCTCATCGGGGGGAACCGCGGGAGGCGGTACGAGGCTACCACATTCAGAAGGCGCATCAATAGGGATACCCACAACGCCCTCGGCAGCAGTCTCTTCCACCTTGCGCTTCTTGTTCTTCTTGTTCGTTGTCTTGAGATTGTACCACCGGTTCTTTACCATATTCTTAGTGCGTCCAGGAAGACGTCGTGAGATTTCTTCCCAGTTGTTGCCCAGTTCTCTCTGGCCATTCTCTAGCACCCTCATCTCTTCCGCTGACCAAATCCCATGTTTCAGAGTTGGATCGACTGCATGGTTTCGATTTGAGTGTAATTGCAGAAGAGGAGACAAAGCAGTGTGTAAGAGAGCAGAATCAAAGACACTCACGTCTTTGCGTCCACCGATTCCGCACTTGGTCGACGGATCGCATGGGGATTTGGTTTGCAACCTCGGGCCAATTGATGATCGCCCCGCCATCGCTGGCTAGAGCGCTATTCTTGATGTGTTCATTGACAGCGTTCTTGACCCGCTCGTCCTCTTCCTTTGTCCACTTTCCTGTCTTGACGCCAGGCTGAACGGCCCTTTGCCACCGGTTTCCTGAAGGTTTTCGATTATGCGTGTCAGTGCAGAAAAGCTAGTACACACGCATAATCGAGGAGACTCACGGCATTGGGTTTCGGTCCTTGATCCGTGAAAGATCTACTCCACACATGCGAACGGAGTAAACAAGGTGGTAGAGAGAGAAGATGTCAGTGATGCGCGAACAAAAAAGTGACGAGACTTTTCACGTGTACATGCCTGCTCGGAAATCAAATTGAAGTCGTGATCGCCGTGTTTTTGGACTGCCTTGCGAAGGAGCTCGTCCTCGTCGTTCGACCAGCGGGCCCACATCTTGGGCTTCTGCAAGACGGTCCGTCCGCCCGCGCACCCAAGTGGAGAGGTATTGTGAATCACCCGCGTGGACTGCTGCTGCTGCAGAGGGCACGCTGCCAGAGACCCGACCGCGCTGAATGAACGCTCCTGCCTTCTCCCGTTGTTGGGCGGCCAAATCGCCGAAGGCGGGGGAGGTTGGAAGAACGGCGGGTAGGCGGCAAAGGGGATGGGCACAAAGGTAGGAAATCCTCCTCCAAAACTGCCGCCTCCGAGCCACACGGGCGGTTGATCGATGTACGACGGAGGGCCCGGCGGTTGAGGGTTTTGCTGCGCTTGGACAACCGCCCTCGTTTTGTTAGGGTCTTTGTTGCCCTCTCCATCGCCCATCATGATCTGACGCAACTCGCCGCTGGCTACATCTCCGCGTCGAGGAGATTCGCCCCCTTCGAACAGCCGTTCTCCGCGCATGAACGTGTCCGGCGAGTCGTCCTTTTCCTCGGCGAATAGGTTCAGTTTCGGGGAGCCTGCTGTCTTCTCTTCCCCCATGTTCGCCGCTTTTATCTTGTGCGCAAGATTATTGCAATGATCTTTTGCAGACTGACAGAGTTGATGTTTTTAAAAAGTTTTAATCCAAAATGAGAATTTAACTCGGCATTCTTTCATTTTACTGTCGAGCGAGGCAGGCGAGCAAGCGAAGGGAGCGGGAAAAAAATTATTCAAGCTCTAAAATCCCAAAATCCTCTTCAAAAAATCCCTGTTGGTTGTTTACTCGCCTCTGAAGGCAGAACACCCCACGCGGGGATTGTTTTCGCATGTTGACGTATGACCTTTCTTCCTTCAGCGAAGCCAAGCCAGTGTCGACTCTCAGCGTGCCCCTTAGGTCCTGGCAGACGGAGGCGCCTGTTCAGTCGACACCACGTGGGTCAACTGGGTGGAATCACTCCCTCTTTGAGTCTGCTGCATGATGAGAGTCAGGGAAGAATATCACAATATCTTCGCCCTTCTCGAAATCTATCGCCCGCAAGAGAAGGCATCGCTCTGCTCGTATGTAAAGGAGCAGGCATAGCCTTGGCGTTGTCAAATTCATGTGGAAACTACCATCTGGAACTGCAGCACGTTCAGATATCGGTAAAGATGGGTTTCAAATTATCATGGATGCAGTAGCTGATGTGCAACCGTGCGCGCACTCGAGGCATCTGAACGGTAAGGGCGACACACGCTGCTACTGCTGCTGCATCTCTCTGGCTCGGGATCGCCCTTATTCGAAGCGTCCGTAGCCGGCGCTGCGTCGTCTACGAATCCAAGGAGGAGATCGCGCGGACAGCCCCGCCGTGTACCCTAACCGCGGACCTGGAACTTTCCGCGCCGTCGACGACCAACCCCGAGAGGAGGCCGTCGAAGAGCCCATGTCCCCATCGCGACAGGCCGGCCGACGACGTGCTCGGAGTCCCGGGGTCGACTCGACGCAGCACCGTATGGATCCCAGGGGAGCGTCTGCTCTGGCGACGCGTCGCCCCTGCCGCCCCGCTCGATATCGTGCGCAACTTGATTGCTAAACTTGATGTCGTCGTCAGCCCTCAGCACGACCTTGCCGCCGCCGCTGCCGTCGCCGGCCTCGATTGAGATTTCGACGTCGTCAACGATCGCGTAAGGTGGCCCACGATCTGCTGCAGGCACCCCGCCTTCCTGTCGGACTCGGGGTTCTCAACCGGCGTCAACGGGGCTCGATCCAGGGTCCAGGGTGAGCGAGACCCCGCGACCCCCTCGATCGTCAGCCACACCGCCAGTGCCAGCCCACCAGTGCCGACGAAGGTGTCCGCCCAACTAGACTCGACCTCCCAAGCCGTCCCCCGAGGACGACGCCCCGCCCGTCCGTCGGGTCCCGCGGTCCCGCGCGACGGTGTCCTCCGGCGGATCGAAACTTCCGCCGCCATGCCCCCCACGCTTGCGTCCCGGATCAGCACAGGTCATACTCAGGTCGGCGTGATCGTCGAAGAATCCGCGAGTGACCGAGGATGCGGCCGGCGACGAGTCGCCTGGTGGGCGAGTTAGGCGAGTTATATATCCCGCGAGGCTCTCGACGTCATGGCTCCTCGCTCCTTCCGGGCGGACTCCCGGGACGAACGTACTTACTTACCTATGTTGCCTTCTTGTCAACGCGGGTGAGCGGACGTTTCTTTGCAAAACATCGTTTGTGTTGCTTCAAACACACCCGCAAGCGTATGTAGTCGGAGCAGACTACGCATCGCGGCGGACCCATCGCGGCCTTGCGACAATGCTCCGACTGCAGGCGACGGATCTTTTCTGGCAGGAGGCGGCGGTTAGTTCGAAGTTCACGACTGATGGCAACATCCCGCGAGGGAGTTGTGGGTGTGCTGTGCGGTCCGGGCCGAAGCGACACTCTGCACGCCGCCGCCCTATGGTGACACGCCGTCGAATAGCCGTCGAATATCAACCTCCATGCAACAATAAGCCGGTTCATAGAGGGCGCCAACCGTTGTCAATGCAATAAAAAAGCTCGTCGGCAGTCGCGCTGTTCGGTGGGGGAATGGCATCGCATCGGGGAGACGGCGTCGCAATCGTGCATTATGATCGATCGGTCGTCGGTCGTGAATTTCTGTTGAAAGGGGTCCAGAGGTCGGAGTGTAAATGATAGGGGGCGGAGAGGGACGACAGATCCGTTCACAAATCTGTTTGTACATTGGAAAACCACTGCCACCAAGAATATTTTGACCAACCATGATCTTTACGAAAAGCATACAGCACCTCCGTGCCCTTGAGGGGACTCTCGCGGGAGGCACCATCAACGGACGGGGGCGCATCACCCTCGAGGACGGGAAGACGCTCGTCCTCCGCGACGGCCATTTCGAACTCCTCACCGACGAGGACGTCGATGGCGACGCGCGGGCTCTCGGGATCGGGGAGCTTGAGACCTTGGTCACCACCGGGCTTGTCGTTTCCCGCGGCAAGTACGAGGGCCAAACCGCCCAGCTGTCGGGAAACAATGACAAGGGCCAGTTCTACGTCTTGGTCAACGTCGACGGAGCGATCTCGACGACGAGGATCAATAATCGAAGCATCGGGTTCTCGGTGGGCCCCGCCGGGCTGCGCCGCAGCCCGCGCCTCCGCGCTAAGCAACGTACTCGGGATCCCGAGGTGGCCCTGCCGGGTAACATCCTCGCGAGCTTGAGCTGGGCCGACGCCCTATCACTCATCGAAGCTGAACGGCTGCCACCACCGGCAGCTCCGCCGGCGCCCCCTCAGCCCGAGGAGGTCGTCGTCGAGCCGGCGGAGGCACCTGAGGAAGCTCCCGAGCCACCTGCCGGCGGAGAGGATTTCGACGGCGCGCTCGACGACGACGACGAGCTCGACGACGACGAAGGGCGAGGTGTCAAGAGAGATCGCGCCCAGCAGGCTGGCCGCGCAGGTGATCAGCCCGAGGGCCCCGGCGAGGACGGCTTGCCTGCCCCAAAGAGGGTGCGCGTTGATGGGGGGTACGAGTGGAGTCCGGTTGGCGAGGTGCAACGTCCAGTTCACCTTTACAACGTAGTGTCAAGTGCGGAGTTCGGCAACACGGTATCGTGGGCGTCGAGAGTTCGTCGTCAAATGAGGCGGGTCAAGTTGGACACGCA
>JAAMXK010005262.1:0-15387 GCA_019693575.1 Thalassiosira oceanica | reverse complement strand
CGGCAAGGGAGACGCGGTAGCAATCAAAGTTCTAGGTGAACAGTATTACTATGGGACACTGGGAGTGGCAAAGGATTTCCCTCGAGCGATCGAACTGTGGACGGAGGCCGCAGAGCTTGGATCATTGGTTGCACACCACAATCTCGGCGCCACCTACTACACTGGCGATGGCGTCGAAGAAGACAAGCCAAGGGGCGTCCGCCACTGGCAGCAGGCTGCAATGAATGGACATGTGGATAGCAGGCACAATCTTGGCGAGGCTGAACATATTAATGGGAACTATCAACTTGCTGTGCAGCACTGGATGGTATCTGCCAAAATGGGATACCAAACCTCACTTAATTACATCAAGGACATGTTCATGGAAGGCGACGCTTCCAAGGCACAATACGCTGAGGCATTACTAGGATTTCGAGACGCCGTGGAAGAGATGAAGAACCCCCAGCGGGAGGAAGCCAAAACGACGTGGAGTTTGAATGATCAATGAGGCCCAGTAGCCAGGTATATTGGAAATGAATTCCGTATAAAGAGTAAGATTTCAGTCATAAACAAGAAGGAAGAAAAGTTTAATAAGAAGAGTAAGGCTCCGTCTCCAGGAGGTATTCATTGAGATGGAAAGTTGAGCGTTGGAGTAGCAAAACGTAAAGCTAATATTCTCATGTGTGGTGCCATATAGTGTCCTTCTTTCGTCCCTCCAATCCTGGACGCCATTCTTCAGATCTTCTTTCTCTCACCCTAGCCTGGAGCGACACAAAAGGCAACAGGGAGGGGTATCCGATCTGCTATCACGACGTAGGTCAGCATTCAAAGATAAATATCTGCTGCTGCCAATTTTGCTGGAAACCTATGGTTGACGAGGTTTCCCTGCTCGCGATGTTTCAGAAACGTGTATGCAAGGGCTATGCTAATCATATTTCTGGGTGACATGTAGCACTGAGGGGATCTTGAATCATCAAAGGATGTCCCCCTAGTAGCAATCAAGTTGTGGGCTGAGTCCACAGAGCTCTGATCATGAGTGAACAATGCCGTCCAGCCGGGCGGCTTGGCGACGGTGTCCGCGGTTGACCCTCTGGGGCTCGGATGGCAGGTGCTCGTAGTCGAGCGCCGCTCCCAGCGCCACCGCGCGCTCCAGCATCTGCACGTCGCCGGTGAAAGCCGCGTACTGGATGGCCGACAGGCCCATGTAGGTCTCGTACTCGACCATCAGCGTGTCGAGGCTCAGGTCCTCGTTCGCGGCGCGGTCGAACATGGCCGCGATGTCGGGCTCGCGGAGCCTCGTGACCTGTGCCCTGGCGGCCGATATCTCGTCCTTCCACGTCGCCCAGAGCGCGCGGTCGTCCGCCGAGTCGAATTGCACACCCCGGGCGTCGGCCTTTCTGACGATCTTCTCCAGGGCGTCGAACTGGCGCATGACACGGGTGGCCTTGGCAGCGCGCATCACGGCCGCGGGGTCGCTTGGCGAGCTCTTTGAAAAGATCTCAAGTTAGCGACGCATAGACAGGACAGTCCAGAACATCGCCATCATAGAGAACCTACCCGAAGAGATCGCTCGGCTTCCCGCAGCTCCCGGGCCCATCCGATCTTGGGAGTGTCCCCCCTGGCAAAGCATGGCGCGTCGAACGCCTCCGCGGACAGCGTCGAGGATACGGCCGAGCTTGCCGCGGACAGGATCCTCGCGGAGGCCGCCGACGCTCCTCGCGACGCAGCCGATGGTGCCGCCGCCGGCTTGGCGGACTTGTTCTTCCGGCTTTTCTTCCCCATCTTGCGGCTGTGGATGGAGGGACTGGCCCGTCTTCTCTCGCCAAAGTCCCATAGAAACGGGTGAGCTGACTCTCGTCTATGTCGAAGTTAAATGCGATTCAAACACACACATCACACGATCTTTCTCTTCATTTCTGTCTCCAACTTTGACACTCTGCCAGCGCTGGATTGCGGGGGAGATCAGAGGAAGACGCCGGTTGTGATGTCGAACGAGGCTGCCGCCGCTGTCGCTCAGGCTGGTGGCTCTGAGTCGGCCGCCCCCTCGGCACTAGCTCTTCAACAGAGGTTGATGGCAAGCGGCCACGAAAGGCCAGAGGGAGATGCTTGCCCCATCTGCTTCGACCTTCTCGAACTGCCCATGAATGGTCATTCAATGGTGAAGGCGTGCTGCATGAAGAAGGTGTGCAATGGTTGTATTTTGGTGGCAAGACAACGAGGCATGGGCGACAACTGCCCATTTTGCAGGACGGCCGTAACGGCTGACGATCTATCCCTTCTCGCAATGATTCAGAAACGTGTCGACAAGGGCGATGCAGATGCGATCAATCATTTAGGTCACCAGTATTACTTTGGGGAGCTTGGGTTGGCAAAGGACTTCTCTCGGGCGATCGAGTTGTACACGGAGGCTGCCGAGCTTGGATCGCTGGATGCACATTTCCGTCTCGGTCACACCTATTATTATGGCGATGGCATTGAAGAAGATGAACCAAGGGGCATCCATCACTGGCAGGAGGCCGCACTGAAAGGTGATGTGTTAAGCAGGCACAAGCTTGGCGTTGTTGAATATGATAATGGGAACTACGAACTTGCTGTGCAGCATTGGATGATATCTGCCAAAATGGGATACGACAAGTCACTGAATCACATCAAGGTAATGTTCAAGGAAAGCCACGCGACTAAGGCACAATACGCCGAGGCATTACTAGGATTTCGAGACGCTGCAGAAGATATGAAGAGCCCCCAGCGGGAGGAAGCCAAACGACGTGGAGTTAGCCAGATATTGAGAATGAATTCCGTATGAAGAGTAAGATTCAAGAATTAATAAGAAGGAAGAAACGTGTAAGAAGAGTAAGGCTCAGTCACCAGGAGGTACTGGAGGTATTCATTGAGACTGAAACTTGAGCGTAGGAGTAGCAAAACGTGCAGCTAATGATCTAAGTGTGATGCCATTATATAGCGTCCTTCTTTCGTCCCTCCAATCCTGGCCGCCTTTCTTCGGATCTTCTTCCTCTCATTCCAGCCTAGCTTCCCTCGTCAGGCGAGACACGAAAGGCAACTGGGAGGTGTGTCCGATCTGATATCATTATCGAATTTGACGTAGGTCACATAGCACGCTAGATAGCGCTAGATAGCTCCCAGGGAGGGTTTTCATTTGAGTGATGGCGGGACGAAGCGAGAATTGAGGCGCAAGCTGGCCTGGCGGAAGCGAGCGAGCGACAAGGCAGCCAGACAGCGTGAGCGGACCATTTTCTCGCCGGTCCGTGGTCTGTAGGGAGCCATCTGGATTGCAGATTGTAGCGGGTTTTGTTGATGATTTGTTGATCGATAATAAGAGCAATAATAAGAGCATCAGCGCGTCAAGGACTTGCTGATAGAGCCCTCAAACGTCGTCAGACTCCCAGCGGTTCCTGAGATAAACCATGTTGAAGAGGAGCTCACTTCAGGAGTCACCCATCAACGAAGCGCCGCGGCAAACTGTGTTCAAGGCCCCGGAGACCCCGCGTATCGCCTCCAGTGAACGCATCGTGTCCGGGACTTACTGATAGAGCACTCAAACGTTGTCAGACTCCCAGCGGTTTCTGAGATACACCATTTGGAAGAGGAGCTCATTTCAGGAGTCACCCATCAACACAGAACGCCACGGCAAACTGTGTTTGAGGACCCGGAGGCCCCGCGTATCGCCTCCAGTGGACGCATCGTGTCCAGGACTTACGGATAGAGCACTCAGACGTTGTCAGACTCCCAGCGGTTACTGAGATACACCAGTTTGAAGAGGAGCTCATTCAGTTGAGGACTCGGAGGAGAATACATAAGAGCCAGAGATGGCAACCGCGGGTATTAGCTCCTGCACCCGCGATGATTCGCTCTCACAACCGAGTGATGATTGCTCTCACACCCTGCTTCCGCCGAGACTTGGAGGACAATAAAGACCTTTGGCTTCCGCAGAAACTCGGAGGAGAGCATGCAGAAACTTCGGCGGCCGCCGAGACTCGAAGGAGAATAAAGAAACTTCGGCTTCCGCCGAGACTCGGAGGAGAGTATAAAGAGCCAGAGATGGCAACCGCGTGGAGTCGCTCCTCGTGATGATTCGCTCTCACAACCGCGACGGCTCGCCCTCGCATCCGCGATGACTCGCTCTCGCATCCGCGGTGATCCGCTCCCGCATCCGTGATGATTCGCTCTCACAACCGCAAGACCTCGCTCCTGCATCCGCGATGACCCGCCTCGCATCCGTGATGATTCGCTCTCACAACCGCAAGACCTCGCTCCTGCATCCGCGATGACTCGCTCTCGCATCCGTGATGATTCGCTCTCACAGCCGCAAGAACTCGTTCCTGCATCCGCGATGACTCGCTCTCGCACCGTGATGATTCGCTCTCACAATCGCGACGGCTCGCCCTCGCATCCGTGATGACTTGCTCTCGCATCCGCGGTGATCCGCTCCCGCATCCGTGATGATTCGCTCTCACAACCTCTCAGAGTGAAGGAGAGACATACGCCGGATATTGAAAACAGCGACGACGGACCGGGACTACACCAGGATGTGAACCATAGTGCAGTTCCCAACAGTCGTTTCGGGTTGACTTCTTCGAAACACAAACGACAGAGAGAGCAGTCAGCCGATAACCAAGGCTTGAAAGGAGACGACGAAAAGAGTTCTTGTCAGAATTAAAAAAATTGAGTCTCTCCCACCCGCAAGCGTGCGCGAGTGGTAGCACGAGGGACTCCTGAATCGCAGGGCGTGTGATCAACCCCTAGCCAGGTTCCCCGATGCCGAGACCAAAGAACTAGCGTACGCCTCTGCAACGGGTTTCTCTTTTGTTCCCTAACTTCTCTCGTGTTAAACCCAGGGTCGAGGGTTCGATTTTATTTTTTTCTGGGGACCTTGAGAAGAAGAAGTTTTGCCTGAGGCCCGAGGAGACCGTATCTGACTGGCACATCAGCCACGATCACCTCGGGCACGCCAAGGTTTTCCTAGCAACTTCCTTCAGAGTTTTTGTGTCCAATCTGCGGTACAAGGCGACCGAGGACGAAGTCACAGTGGTCCAGTTCTACTTGAAGTCTGCCAGCCTTCAAGCTTATAGCACGCTCGCCAATCGTACAAAAACATACCGTCATTTTTTAGCGAGCTTATAGCACGCTTCTGTTTGGAAAAACAGTCTTTACACGGTACACGGAGCGGGGAGCGCGGGAGTCGAGGCCTCCGGACGACAACATGACGGCCCTCTGTTGCCTTTGTTGACGGCATCTACGCGCTCTCCTTGAGCTGAACACGCGCTCTATCGCTCTTAACACTAGGATCGCCCGCTCCCGCGTTCCGACGGCGTGTCGAGCTCGTAGCGTCATAGCGTTGAGCGTGACGAGCTCGTAGCGTTGAGCGTCGCCTCGGCGTGGGGCCTCTGTGGGGCATGGAGGCATGGAGGAGGAACAGGAGGGCGCCGTCGCCGGCGTGATCACTCCGTGTCAGTTCGCGGCCGTCAAGACGTTGGTTCGAATGTGCGGCTCGGCGAAAAAGGACGCGCTCGAGCCATTGCGGAAGCTCGTCAGTATAACCGATCGCGAATGGGACACGGTACCTACTCGAACAACTGAGGACCGAGTACAACTTATCGCTCCTGAATCCGTATAGGAGGAATGCAACTAAGAAAGGGCGCAAGCCGATAGCGCTTGGTGGTAAGCCTAACCAACCTGGCCACAGAGCCGGCCGGCCGCCCAAACGGAAGAGAGATACAGATGAAGCTTTTTCCTCCCAGCCAACTTTCGCTGAGGCTCCTTCACCGCCCGCAGATGAGGACTTTGAAGCGGCCGACGGGGGTTTCAAGCCCGACGATGAGCATTCAATCGGCGGGGATGACGATAGCGAGATCGACGATGACGAGGAAGACCGTACGCCAGCGGTTGGAAGAGTACTTGGCCGACATCCGAAATTCGTCATTGGTCCAAAGTCCGTATTACACGAATGACAGCGGTGATGGCCAAGGCGAGATGATGCCTGACGACTACAGCGACGCCCAAAGTGACGACGAGGATGAATGCGATATCGACGATGAAGACTGGGAGGCAGGTGACGAGGAACGAAATGAGGACACAGGACCGGTCAAGTCCCCAAACAAGGAAAAGAAGACGCGGAATCGCCGGCGCATCAAACCAGGCCACGGATCGTCTCTTTATAACAAGTTAAAACGCGTGTGCAAGGACTACAAGCGAAGTCAACGAACTTTGGTTGATACAAATGGACATTCAAATGCTTCCATAAGATCTCTGCAAGGATGCATGGTGTTAGTGAGGGCCTGTAGGGTGCTTTAGTATATCATTACTCCCCTTCTCCTCCTCCTCTTCTTCTCTTCTTCTTCTTCTCTCTCTCTTTCCTCTCCCCCCTCTCTCTCTCCTCTTTTCTCCTCTTCTCTCTTGTTTCTTTTTCTTCCCTCTTTTTCTTCCCTCTTTCTCTTCTCTTTTTTAATTAATTGGGCCAGGTACATGGCTAAAAAATCTGCCCAGTCGAAGGAGTCGTCAAATAGAAACCGGTGAGCTGACTCTCGTCTATGTCGAAGATAGATGCGATTCAAACACACGCACGATCCTGTCTCTTTGACTCTCTTTCAACTTACTGCCGGGGAATCTAGCTACGATAGTGACTAGCTCTAGATCAGAGGATCCGCGCCGTGATGTCGAACGAGAACGAGGCTGCCGCCCTGTCGCTCAGGCTGGTGGCTCTGAGTCGGCATCGGCCGGCCCCTCGGCACTAGCTCTTCAACAGAGGTTGATGGCAAGCGGCCACGAAAGGGCGGAGGGAGACCGGTGCACGATCTGCTTCGACCTAATCGAATTGCCCGTGCATGAGCATTCGAAGTTCAATGTCTGCTGCATGAAGATAGTATGCAACGGTTGCGGTTTGGAGCTTGAATCATTGAGTGAACGATGCCGTCCAGCCGGGCGGCTTGGCGACGTGTCGCGGTTGACCGGGGGGACGGCGTCTGCCAGCGACGGAGGTCGCTGGACACCGCCGCCGTAGGCCCTGCTCGTCAAGGCGACGTTGGCGAGATCGCTCTAGTCCAGGTCCAGGTACGAGAGACCCCCAAGGCGGCCGCGAGGGGTTCCTGCCCATCGCGCAGGCTGGCCTCGGCACCTTCTGAGCTTGGCCGAACGGCTTCCTGGCCTGCAAGGAATGTCATCTCTGGTGACACTTTCCTCCGGGCAACGACCCTTTGCCTTTGCCCGCCCAGCCAGCCAGCCAGCCCCCTGCTGGCAGTCGAGCTGCTGCGTCCTTGATCTGATTATCAGGGAGCTCTTTTTTCTTCTCCCGGGAGGTGACCTCCCCTACGCAGCAGCTTACTCCATCACGTAGACAAAAGGGGAGGTGGCCTCCTACCTCCCGCCCGCGCCTCGTGCGACTCGTGCGACTCGTGCGTCGAGCGTCACGCACCGAGAGGCGAACAACACTTTGTCGGAAGAAGGCGACGCCGAGAAGGCGACGAGAGAAGGCGACGAGTTGAGGGACTGGCGTGCTGGACCTGCCAATCGCCCGCCCTTCCCTGTCGCCCATGCTGGCTCGTCGCCGACTAATTTGTTACGCGAGGGCGAGCATGCGTGGCCCGCGAGACAGAGACTCCTCGTGACGTGACATCGCCGAGGCTTAGCACCGTCATAGCACCAGCATGACGTGACTTACCCAAACACGTCGAAGGCGGGCGGAACGACATCCGGGCAGGCGAGGCGTCTTAGCCTCAGCCGGGACCCGCAGGCCCACAGATCTGCCGAACCAAACATCAACGACGCCCGCCGCGCTTCGGCCAAGTCCCAGAAGGAGCAGCGCCGGACGAGGCGCAGTAGCAGCTGCGGCCGTCGTCATCGTTCGCCGACCACGGCGCCGCGTTCGCACGCCTCGACGGGTGGCTTTCCCGGGAGGGCGACCGGAGGGCGACCGGATCTGCGTCAGGAAATGGAGGCCGAGGGACGGCCCTCCGGGCGGCGGCGACGCGGCGGAGCCCGCCACCAGCGGGTACAGCGTGGTCCTCAGACGCTGGGCCGGCGTCGTCCTCCGCGGTCCTCCCGGGCGGAGCGGGGGACACCGTCATACGCGCTTCTTCGATCTACCGAGTCGCCGGGGTTTGTCAGCCAAGATGATTAGAAAGCCTTACACGGACCTGCAATGAACGCACCTGCCCTCGCCCCAAGAATCTCGTCATCTGCAGGGAAACCGTGCAAAGGAGCTGTATCGAGAAGGTGCTCTTGAGCAGCAACACTCGCACCGTCCAGATCGGGAACAGCACCGCTCCGCTCGACGACGACGCCCGCTCGAACGCTCGCGGCCTGACCCCGCCGGGCGCCGGCAGCAGGTAGGCCGAGACCACCGCGCACGCCCCGTCGGCCGCGACGGACGCGGGCAGGCCTGGCATCGGCATGAGCGGGTGGGACGGCACGCACGGCCTCGTCCCCCGGAGCGCGAAGGCCGCGGCCCTCGCCCGGCGGCAGACGGCGTACCAGTAGAAGCTCCCGTAGACGTGCTCGACATTCTTCGAGATGGCAGCCTCGGTGGCCTCCCCGACGGCCTGGCCGACCATCTCGGCGAGGAGGGTGTGCTTCCCCGCGTACTCGATAGAACGCCGCCCGGTCCTCCGCGAGGGACACGCCAGGACCGCGCAGTCCGTGCCTGTGCCATGTGCTGTCGACGCTGGGTCCTTCCCGCATGCGACCCCGAGGGACTCGCACCTAACTCTCGCCGGCGCCTTCGTGGGCAGCAACTTGGGGTAGGGAGCAACTGTCGCCTTCTCTCGTCGCCTTCTCGGCGTCGCCTTCCTCCGACAAAGTTGTTGTTCGCCTCTCGGTGCGTGACGCTCGACGCCGACGCACGAGGCGCGGGCGGCGCGGGAGGAGGCCACCTCCCCTTTTGTCTTCGTGATGGAGTAAGCTGCTGCGTAGGGGAGGTCACCTCCCGGGAGAAGAAAAAAGACTCCGTGATTATCTGCAGCCGCGCGGCAGCCTGCGGGCAGCCAGCTGATGACTCTGCGCCGCAGGGCCCACGCCCGACGTCGTGTATGCACTCGAAGAGAAAGGAGAGGAGGAGACCTGGAGGAGACCACGGTACGTCTCTGAGGAGGTGCCACCGCCCGAGGAGGAAGAGGGAGGCATTAATTAAGATCAGTTCCTGCCGCCGTCCCGAGAAATGGCGGCATCGTAACGGAGCGCGCGAACGGAGCAGCCACGTCGGCTTGGAGGCCGTCGGACCCTCAACCACTCAACCGACGCGGGGGGCGCTAGCTGGACAACGTCACGCGACTCCCTGGCGGAGAAACGATCGGAAAGCTTTTTTTCTTCTAACCCGCCCTTCCAGTATCCCTTTATCCTTTAGCTGTTGTTCTAGGACCGGAACGAAGAGCGTACCAACTTCTTGGGCTTCAACTCAGCGGGGACGTTCAACGACCCGTGCCCTTCATCTTGGGAACGGATTAGAACATCAACCACGTGCTCTCACACCCAGCAAATCATGTCTGATGAGGCTGCCGCTGCCGACTTGGCCGAGTCGGCCGATCTGGCCGCACGAAATCTTGAGCGGGCGTTGATGTCGAGCGGCCACGACAGGCCGGAGGGTGACAGGTGCCCGATCTGCTTCGACCTAATCGAATTGCCCATGAAAAAACATTCGAAGATTTATGTCTGCTGCATGAAGAGGGTGTGCAAAGGTTGTATTTTGGCGGCGAGGCAGCGAGGAATCTACGGCACCTGTCCATTTTGCAGGACGCTTTTACCTGACAACTATGCATTAATGCTCGCAATGATTCGGAAACGTGTCCACACGAAAGATGCGGATGCAATCAGTCATCTCGGTGACAGGTATTACCACGGGGAGCTTGGATTGGCAAAGAATGTCCCTCGAGCGACCGAGTTGTGGACAGAGGCTACAGAGCTTGGATCACTGGATGCACATTTCCAGCTCGGCTGCATTTACTACAATGGCCATGGTATTGAAGAAGACAAACCCAGAGGCCTTCACCACTGGCAGCAGGCCGCAATGAAAGGACATGCGGAGAGCAGGCACAATATTGGCCGTGTTGAATATGCTAGTCGAAACTACGAACTTGCTGTGCAGCTCTGGATGATATCTGCCAAAATGGGTTATGAAGATTCGCTGAATTACATCAAGGATGTGTTCAAGGAAGGCCACGCGACCAAGGCACAATACGCCGGGGCATTACTAGGATTTCGGGACGCTGTAGAAGATATGAAGAGCCCCCAGCGGGAGGAAGCCAAACGACGTGGAGTTTGAATGATCAATGAGGACCAGAGCCAGGTGTGAATTCCGTAGATTGAAGACATTAAAAGAAGGAAGAAACGTTCAATACAAAGAGTAAGGCTCAGTCACCGGGAGGTACTGGAGGTATTCATTGAGACGGAAATTTGAGCGTTGGAGTAGCAAAACGTGCAGCTAATGATCTAAGTGTGATGCCACTATAGTGTCCTTCTTTCGTCCCTCCAATCCCGGCCGCCTTCCTTCGGACCTTCTTCCTCTCACCCTAGCCTAGCTTCCCTCGTCAGGCGACACACGAAAGGCAACCTGGAGATGTGTCCGATCTGATATCATTATCGAATTTCACGTAGGTCAGCATCCAAAGATAAATATCTGCTGCATGAATAGGGCGAGCAATGGCTTCAACAGCGGCCAGTCCGCGAGGCTTGCCTGCCCATTTTGCTGGACAACCTATGGTTAACGAGATTTCCCTACTAGCGATGTTTCAGAAACGTGTCAGCAAAGGCGATTCAGTAGCAATCATATTTCTGAGTGACATGTGGCACTGAGGGGAACTTGAATCATCAAAGGATGTTCCTTGAGTAATCGAGTTTAGGACGGAGGCAGCAGACCTCTGATCATCGAGTGAACAATGCCGTCCAGCCGGGTGGCATGGCGACGGTGTCGCGGTTGACCCTCCGGGGCTCCGGAGGCAGGTGCTCGTAGTCGAGCGCCGCTCCCAGCGCCACCGCGCGCTCCAGCATCTGCGCGTCGCCGGTGCACGCCGCGTACTGGATGGCCGACAGGCCCATGTATGTCTCGTACTCGATCGTCAGCGTGTCGAGGCTCAGGTCCTCGTACGCGGCGCGGTCGAACATGGCCGCGATTAATGATCCTATGGATCATCCACGGGCGTCGAAAGAGCTACGCTATGAACGAACTCTTGTACGATAACACCAGTGACTACAAAGAGTGAGCTCGTCATGGTCGGCCCATTGCGTTGAAATGCTCTTACGGCTATCCTATCGCTAAAAGCCTCGCTCGCTCGCTAGAATCGTGCGAAGGTGGTCGGGTGGAGCATGGCTCCGTGTTCGGCAGGAACATCATTCATGCAGCAGGCATTTATTTATCGATGAATGTGAAGCAACGGGCAATTCGATTAGGTCGAAGCATATCGGGCACGCGCCTCCCCCTGGCCTTTTGTGGCCGCTCGCCATCAACATCTGGTGAAGACTTCGCGCGGCCAGGTCCGCCGACTCAGCCGAACCGGCCTGAGCGACAGCGG
Source organism: Thalassiosira oceanica (assembly GCA_019693575.1). NCBI lineage: Eukaryota > Bacillariophyta > Thalassiosirophyceae > Thalassiosirales > Thalassiosiraceae > Thalassiosira > Thalassiosira oceanica. Next base: position 3,895 of record JAAMXK010005262.1, on the reverse strand, counting down.
CCTCGTTCGACATGCTTTGTGGGTAGAGCGGGTGTACGGTGCACGATGCAGTGTGTCCCTTTGATCATCAGTCAAGAGACAAGTGGTCGGTATTCAGCTTCATAGACCTTTTTTCTATGCCCACTTCTAAACTCCACGCGAGCTTGTGGGATCTGGAACTCACTTGGCAAGTTAGCGTTGAACACTAGTACATTTTTTTCCGCCAATCATCACCGTAGTGGGCACGAACGTGACGAGGGAGGGAAAAGGCAGAGAAGCTTGCGGCTTCTTTGAATAGGAGGAAAGTTTGCCAGAAGCATGAAAAGGAAATTGAAGAGTTTCTCCTGCCAGCTGCTATTAGAATCTAAGTTACGGAGTGCACAAGGCGCACTTGCGCACGGCCGCGCAGCCTGCAGGCGGCAAGGAGGGACACTCATGCACAACATAAAGCCTAGCAGTGTAGCACGACGCCAATGCGCCTGCATATCATCATCGACAGCCTCGGCTTGACGGCCTACTTTGGAAGAAGACCGCTGGTGAAAGGCTTTCATGGAGTTGACGTTTGGTGTTTTAGTTTCTGGGGGTCAGGCGGGCGGGCAGGCGGGAAAAGTCATGGTGGGGCGCTATTTTTTCAAAGTGACACGGGCGTACAGGCGGGAGGTGTATATGCATTGTGAGACCGAATTGTGCCCAGCAAATGTGATTTTTACTTTTTCGTAAAGGGGTTTTCGGGTACCGCGAGCTATCAAAAAGAAGGGACCACCACGACGACGACGACAACGACGACGACATCACGGACGGACAAAAATATCAAATCTGACCAACTACTTTGTGGCCCTATCCGCCAGTTAGAACTGTTCCGGTGTGTAAGGGGTCCTATATAAGTTAAGCTACAGGCTAAAACTAGAGTAGGTAGACCAACGGTTCGGGTTGGGGCCGTGCACGTGGCACCACTCATGCGCGGCGATCTGGCGGGGCCTCAAATGAAACAATCGGGGGCCGCATCAACGAGCATGCATCGGAGATGTTGTATGAACTTTGCTGCACGTCCAACTCCTAATATTCGCTGAGATATTCTAATCGCACCATCGATGATTTTGTCGTGTTACTACGTAGTTGACTACGTAATTGGTTCAGTCGCGAAAAATCAAGTGAGTTCCGCTCACGCGCTACATACATAGCCCGCCAAGGAAAAAGGTCTAATAGACCCTTTTTGGCCCCAGCGGGGCTGGGACTGGCAACGTCCTAGATGAGGTAAAAATCTCAGGTAACTTTAACTTTACCTGAGATTGATACAGGAAAGATCCGACGCTCTGTCAACAGCACTTGAGGCTCCACGGCTCCACCTCTATCAGACTCGCAAGATGGTTGATGTGGTAAATCGAACCTTAATTGTTTCCCATCATGGACCGGACTGTCGTGTTGTACATAAGTCGTTTCAGTCTGTTGGAATAGGTGTACCTCGGAGAGTTTGCAGACCCCAGCGCAGGCGACCTTTCTTCTGTCCTCCGATGGCGGCCTAATTTGGCTCGGCCGGGCTGATGTTCCCTACTTCTCGTCGTGGAGATCTTTGATCAAACCTTTTGAGCTAAACCAGCCTTTTTGAGCGAAACCGCTTATTTGGCAACTACTGCCCATTCTGCAGGACACTGCTCCTGACAACTATACATCCGCCCTTGCATTGATAAACAATTGTGTCAGCAAGAGCGACGATGAAGCAATTAATATCCCTGCCCCTAGCCTTGCTCCATGGTGTGGACGAGCAGTAGGAGACACGCAAAACAGTGGTCCTGCTCCTACTCAGGCTCTTGACTATAACTAACAACATATTCCAACCTTAATCTTGTTCATTATTCCTGTGTTATTGCAAGCACGAAGGTACTTGTCAAGGGCTTGCTCAACGTTGCGGAAGAACTTTGACTCTGCCGCCAGGGCTATGTTGTTTCAAACTCCAAGTCGCTTGGCTTCCTCTTGATGAGGGCTTTTCATCTCTTCTGCGGCGTCTCGACATCCCAGTAATGCATCAGCATACTTTGCCTTGGTCGCGTGGCATTCCTTTAACATTTCCTTGATGCCATCCTGGGAGTCTTGGTCCCCCATTGACAGAAATCATCCAGTACTGCAATGCAAGTTCGCAGTTCTCCTCGTCGTATTCAATAGAGCCAAGATTTTGCCTTTTCTGCGCACCTCTTCCCACTCACGCGTTCCTTGAACATGCCCTTGATGGCATTCAGTGACTTTACTTTTCAAAACCCATTTTGGCAGATATCATCCAGTGCTCCACAGCAAGTTTGTAGTTCCCATTATCATATTCAACAACACCAAGACTGTGCCTACTATCCACACACACACCCTTTAAATGCATCCTGCTACCGCAAGTGTTGAATGCCCTTTGGTTTGTCTTCTTTGACACCTACACCCTTCCTGTAATAGTACATGCGGCTAAGCTTGGATGCACAATACCGACTGGCCGCATGTACTACTTTCGAATTGGAGCACAAGAAGACCAACCAAGGGGCGTCTACTATACTCAATAGTATTACTGATACCTCGCGCGGGAGCCAGACGGGCATCAGGAGGGCTACAGGGGGTGTAATCGAGTGGATAGAGCCGTGACAGCGTCGACCTCAACAACATTCGACGGATCCAAGCGCCGTGCCGCCAAGATTGGGATCGACCGGTGTGCCGAGGGGTTGTGGAGGGTTGAGGGGGCATAGAGGGAGTCCAGTAGACGATAATCAATGCCGGCTATGGTCATTGAGTTGATATTTCCTTCATTCCATATTCGGGGCTATCGGACGGTATTTCCACTAACAAATAACTAGTAGAGGATCTCATATAGTCCGAGATACAGTCCCTAGCTTTAGCGCTAGCTTTAGCGGACTATACGCATATAGCCATATAGTCCCACCGGGTAACCACTACAGAGTTCCAATTTTTTCACCGCAAATGCTTATGCAAGGACCCTGGGTCCCTCAGAGACTGATGAGGCCCGCCTGTCAGCAGGCCAGGATCTCTTGGGTTGCTCCCCTCAAACACCCTTCTCAGGACCCTGGGGTCCCTCCCCCGCTGGCGGGGTTGGCTCTCGCCAGGGCCCTTGCACAAAACCCAACGAAGGCCGACCGAACCCAAAACGCGACGCCGCGGTAGAGCGCTAAAAACCGAAGATTTTCAACAAGCCGAGATGGCCAATCCAGTGCCCCCATCCTCAAGGACACCTATCAATGGTGTTCTGATCCAACGGATCTTGGGCAGAGGAGTCAAACTGGCAACGTGGGAAGCCTCGGTCGAAACGTCGATTTTATCTAGCATTTACGCTAACAAAATTGTCGACAGATCGCGCCTCAAGTGTTTTGGGTTGGACATTTTTTTCCTGGCTTCGTCACGGCGGCCAAAATGTTTTGTGCAAGGGCCTCAGCGCCCGCGCCTCACACGCAGTATTCGCTGGGAGCAGGGGCAGGCCAAACATGTGACGGGTGTGGCGCGACCTTCACAGTCGAGCACGCCCTGACCTGCAAGAAAGGCGGGCTAGTCGTCATGTGACACGACGACTGCCGAGACGAATTCGGGGACATAGCCTCCAAGGCTACCACGCCATCCAGAGTGACCACCGAACTATGGTGGAAACGAACCGGTGATGCGGCAGGCCAACGGAGCTAGCAACACTTCGAACAACAACAATAGCTCAACTTGAGGGGGAGAGGAGCGTGGCGATCTAGCAATCCACGGCTTTGTTCAGAGGTCGAAGACCGCTATCTTGGACTTCGTCATCACCGACACCGATGCGCCGTTGTACGGACATCAACCTTCTAAGAAGGTCCTCGAAAAAGCTGCAAAGCGCAAGAAGGATAAGTACCCGGAGGCCTGCCGAGAGCGTCGGCGGGATTTCATCCCCATGGCTTATTCTGTGGACGGT
>JAAMXK010005259.1:0-15375 GCA_019693575.1 Thalassiosira oceanica | reverse complement strand
TTGTAGGTACGGTAGGCGTGATCGAAAACGCGTGACCTGGCGTGAAAACCCATCTGAAATGGTGGTCAGAATACTATCGATGAGGGGATCGGGCGGTCGATAGAAACCGCTGGCGCTCAAATCAATAGCAGGATAGCAGCTACCGCCTTTTCCAATAGGTGGCTACTGAAATGTTCGGTAGCCGGTAGCTGACTTGTACCTTAAGGGTAGTTTATTTTGCCGTCATCTCAGTAGATTGAATCAATAGTGACTCCAATAGCCGCTACCGTTCTTAACCAGTAGCCGGCTACTGATAAGTACAATTAGCCAGCTACTAGTCCTGAGTCATAGTTTGTCACCGTGCGTCACGTGCGAGTAGGGCCGCCTAGTACCGTAGGACCTCGCCTGCCCTCAAAGTACAATATCGTAGTCAGCAAAAGCGCAGGCCAGGATAGGGGAAAGGGCCAAAATTGGCTGAAGTCCAACTCCAATTTCAGCCTGAAGACGTCGCCCAAGGGGGAAGCGAAGAAAAGGTCCTGCATAAGGACAATAAGGACGAGCAGCGCTTTTTCAGGACCCTATCTTACTTTTCCCCTTGGGCTCATTCTCCAGGCAGTATTGAAGTGAGACAAGCACCCCGTCGGCTCGACCGGCACAACGGCACAACAACGATGATAGGGAGAGCCGAGCACCTCCATGGCCTCTCCTGGTGGCTCGATGACGGCGTCCATGGAACCTATTCATTCATCCCTAATACATCCCCTATGAAGTGCTGCGGCCGTCCGTAGCGCTATTCAGATGGCTCTACGACCAAGGATATCTATCAAACGAGCCGGTGCAACAGCAAATTGCTCATCATTGCACGAGCCCGGTCTACCAAGGTCCCGGAGCCCTTGATAACGTTATCAACTAGAGAAGCCGGTGGCTACTGTCAAGTTAGATGTGGTATCGAACTAAGTTCCTGCAATGAACACCGCGTGTCCATTTGGGACCATCTAGACCTCCTTCTGGCCCGATATCTGTGTTGGGCTCCTCAGCGGCACCTTGGCGGCACCTCTGTCGGCACTGTCAGTTGGCCTCCCGTCCGAGTTCTGATTTGCAGATCAGATGACGCCGACGACGCCGCTGCCGGGATGAACACATCCATGAGTTTACTTTCAATGTTGCCAACCGCCGTTTGATGGAGGCTCGTGGTTGTGCAGCAATTCGCCTCACCCTAGGGGCACCATTGTTTTGTACGTTTTTCTTATTTTTCGTATGTACTTTAGTTACAGTAGAGGCGTGGGGGCGGTTTTGCGTGAGACCTGGTGTGACAACCCATCTCGTACCCAGTCGGTAGAATTGGGGTTCTAGATGACCCCCTCCATCCCTTATTGGTATGGTAATGATTCTCTCATTCATCATCCATTGCCATTGCCATTGCCATTGCCAACTACCAACCCATTTATCTTGCCTTTGGCACTCAAGAACAGATGGTTCTATCATTTATTCATTCATCCATATAGTAGCATCGACCCTCTACTTATTTTTTTACATCCCATTCGCAAGTTATTGTAATAATAGTCCCAGATTTTCTTCTTCTACTAACTTCGCCGGGATGGACGAGATCGACCCAACGCCGCGCGCAGCGTAGCTAGTTAGTGATCGACAAAATTGACCACAACGTTGTTGCACGGGAGTCGCACCATCGTGATCAGAGGGTCGTTTTACATCTTATTCAATGGTCAATGCAATGGTGTGACGACTTGCTTTCATCCTGGGCCGATCAAAAAGCTCGATCGTGCTAATCAATACCGCGCCTAATAGATGCCTCTAGTTATTTTATGCATGCAACGACGCGAGTTCGATTCTCCGACGGGAGGGCATCGATCGTCGATCTGCGCGGTTCCAGAACTCAGCGGGATGTCGGAGTTGAGGCATGCCGAGCACATTGCCGCATAGAACAACAGCAACCCCATGTGGCATCGTCATTGGCATTCCGGTGGTGCACTTATTTTCGGCGGGGCAGGACCGCGCCGTTGGGCGTTTTTGTCGGCCGCGTGGCGTTGAGTTCAACTAGTGATTTGCGCGCGGCGACGGTACTCCAATTGCGTCGTGGGCTGAAATCGAGCAGTTCCTAGCCTAGCATCGGCCCAGGAAGTCGAGGGCCTTGAGATTCAAAGAGCATCCGCGAAAACCTTCCTCATTAAAATAGTCTTCTCAAGGGGCACGCTCAATTAACTCGCTCAACGCTCAGTAAAGTATTTACTGAGCTCAGTAATCATCAGTAAAGTATTTACTGAGCTCAGTAATCTTCAGTTAATTACTCAACGCGTTCAATTAATTCGCTGCGCGCTCAGTAAATTACTCAACGCCTCATCGCTCGCCTAGCTTGCAAATAGACTCGAAGCAAAAAAACCTAATAACCCTCAGTTAATTCGCTTCGCGCTCAGTAAATTACTCAACGCACTCAATTAATGTCAGTAATTACCCAACGCACTCAATTAATGTCAGTAAATTATCCAACGCACTCAATTAATTAACTCGAAGCTCATAGAACATTTTTGGCGATAACCGGGACTCAATTAAAGCCAAGTCAAAATTTTCAGATAATGGAGGGCCCGCATCTTCCAGGATGAAAGCAAGTCTGACGGCCTTCTACTTCTACTACACCTAGCCTACACCGCTCCCCGTCATTTCGGTTTCCCCCGCTCGGTCGCTCGGTCGGCCGATCTCCCGTGCTCGTATCGTAAATAGTCAAATTGGGAAAAGTTTGGCGGGTGGAGGAAGTTTTAGCCAGCACACAACGGTCAGTTTAACCACTCATTATCTACATAAAACAGTCAGTGAGTGCATGTCGTGTCGTCGTGTCTCTTGGTAGGTACTAGCTCCTGCAGACCAGCTGCCGTGGGAGAACTTCCATGTGACAACCAGCAAACAGACTCTTACCACCGTCCGAACCGGCGTCGTCCAACCGCACCGGCACCGCCCATTGATCGACGCCGGAGGTGTTTGAGTCGTTATTACATCATGCTATGTAGTAGAGATCGCCCGGGGTTATCTCTTACTACGCCGGACGGAACGGTCGGAAACTTCAAGTGGAGCTCCAAATAAGAAAATGCAGTTCTGTCTTCAGACTCGATAGCGGATTTTTTTACGTGGGTGGTGGAGGAGGCCTCGATCCAGTCCAGAGGGGCGGGATTTGGCAGCATCAATATCAGAGTCCGAAGATTCAATATGACGGCGCTGAGGAACTGTACACAAATTGGAGCATGAGGCAGCTCAGCTGCCCGCTGTATGATATTAGCTGCTGCAGTTCTCGGAAGAATTTCCAGATGGGATCTGACTACTATCTTACTTATTCCTGATCCTTGATACAGCTCTGTGGCAGTCGCAATGCATTTGGCCAAGCAAGCACATGACTACTTCAAGATGAAGATATACATCCCAACTGTAGGGGCGTTCGGGGTCGGCGACTTTTTCATCAAGATGGATGTCAGGGGAAGGGGCACGGCCTCGATTGCGGATTCAGGTAGTGATCCGATGCGGAGAGTTTGGCATGCCATTCAGTGGCCCGTCAGTCAGTCTTCATTTGGGATTGTGAGTTCCAGTTCTGTTCTCTGTTGTTCTCGACACGCAAGACTCTCATAAGGGTGACTTCGCTCACAATACGCAACGGAGCAGACGGTAAAATACTTTTTCGCATTAGAGGCGATGAAAGTTTTGACATACAGAACGCCTTGCCAAATCCGCAGAATGATGTAACACGACACCTCGAGTTTTCTCGGGTGGGCAACTTGCTTATCGCGACAATCGACGGGCCGGGACTATGTATCAGATGACAATCACAAAGGACATAGCTGACGTGAATGCGCTGGTTGGAGCCCCCCTCCGCTTCAGAGGGAATCATGAGACTTCCACTATCCAAAGCCTTTATATGGATGCAATATAGTGTTCACGCCAGGACAGCCAAACACTGTGCCTAATATTGCTTGGTTCAGTAGTGGGACGTTTGACTAGTCGTCATGACCCGGCCAAACTCGGTTCAAGGGGGTACAAATGCTATACTGTATGGTCCTGGGCTGATTGGCTCTTATCAATCAGGGCACGGCACAGATAGTGAGGTGGCAGTGGCAGCAGTGAAAGGAACCACCGCATCCAAAATTGACTTTGGATATGTTATCAAAACTACATTCACTATCTGCTCGGTGACAAGGTACACAGATGGCACCCAAGAGCGCATTCTCAATGGGAATTTCAACTGGCTGCATGGACACTGGGAAGGTAGCGCGGGAGTGGCTTTCTATGGATCTTGGGTAACATCGTCTCAGAACAATGTTGATCCCAACACAGACTGGGTTGTCATGTGTGGTACAAATGCTGATGGTACGGATGCCGAGTCGAGGCTGAAGTTGGCCAATGGAGCCAACACAGCCACAGAAAATGGCGGTTGGGGTGATACAACGCTTTGGATCAATGGAGGCTTATTAATGCCCGCTGAGAGTTCAGACTTTGCAGTTGCAGAGGTGATGGTGTGGGATCGAGGGCTGACAAGCGAGGAGATGTATGGGGTGTCTGATCATCTAATGGTCAAGTTTGGCATAGGGAAAACGGGAAGTCCCAGCGCCTCTCCTTCGGCAAAGCCAGTTACTGGAAGTCCCAGCGCCTCTCCATCGGCAAAGCCAGTTACCGGAAGTCCCAGCGCCTCCCCATTGGCAACATCAACTACCCAGACTCCCACATCGAAATCTCCCACACAACAGACCACGGCTGATGCGGTGGCGTCTTCCCCAGCAGACTCTCTCTTCTATCCAGATTGGTCAAAGAGCAATGGCGGTTGTAAGACAGGCGGCGGTCAACCAGCTTAGTAAGTTCTCTTGCTTGATTATCTATATTTCATTACTTTCAATCTAAGTATTTCCTTGCTTTGATTTGCACAGCATGACATTGGCGCCTTCAATCTGGATGGTGGAGGCAACGCTCAGAGCGAGAATGTTGTGTGGAGTACTTCGGGTGGATGTTGAATGAGTGCAATGGAACATCTGGAGCACCTTTGTTGGGACTTTGGTATCCAGGTTTGTAAAAGTTTTTCGTGTCTTTCTTTTTTGTCTGTGGGGTTCCTTCCAGTCTTTCAACCTCATCTGTGTATCTTCAATCTTCCTCACAGACTGGGCGGGAGCAGAAGACACTAAGACTAAGACACTTGTATGAACCCGAGTGCACATGGCCTTGAACCCCGGCTCTTGGATGCACTCGTCTAAGCAGAACTGTTGCGAAACAAACTTTAGCTGGATGCTCAATGAATGCCTTGGTAGTTCTGACCCCAACAGCGGCGTCACCAACCAGTGGTACATGGTGTGGGATGCCCCATTTAAATGCAAGAAAGATTGTGTCGCCGGCACAGGGCCTTCATGTGGAGGACGCGCTAAATCGTGGGACGAGTTGTTCGACACTCGTTCGGCCTGCTGCGCCGAGAAAGCAGCATGGAACCCCACAGACTGCCTCATCGACTAGGAGAAATTTCATCCTGATTTTGATCAATTTTGATATTTGTATAAGGGAGAAGAATCAATTGATGTATTGCGTGCACAGAGGGAGGGATACTAGAGGAAAAGACAGCCGGTGCAATCCCCCGGGCTCATGAGAGTGAATGATGGCAATGACTCAGGTAGTATCTTCAATTAGGTTGGTCAAGCGAGAGGTGAGCTCACTTGGCGGCATTCGAGTAAAGTAATATTAGAATACAGACAATTGAATCCGTGCACCATACAGTACACTGCGTATATCTCATGCGGGGACACACTGACACCATCCAAGTTCATCCCAGGCAAGTAATAATGATTTGACCTGCTCCAGCATCTCAGTGGGAAAGTTGGGAGGAAACGAACAGATGTGCCACTGGTAGGACCCTGAGTTCAATTACCCTATTCAACCACGCTGAAGGGTATATCTAATATTTGAGTGAAAGTAACACAGCACCTTATTATGTTGTACGAAGCGATGGTCCGTTTCATCCGTCGCCGCTCCGTATCAAGTCCCACGCCCTCCGCTCGACCTCACCCGAGACCATCCCGATCGGCCCCCCGCCCCCCTCCGAGATCGCCCTGCAGTGGTCGAACTCCGCCTTGAGGCCCAGGACCGTCCCGTCCGCGAACGACCGGACCTTGACGGCGACCGTCCCGCCGCCCTCCCCTCCCCCGCGCATCGACGGGGGGAGGCGGACGTCGACCAGTCGCCTCCGCAGGGCGGCCCGGTCGACGTCCCTACGGACGCGCGCGCCGAGGGTCGTGGTGTTCCGGAACAGGGCCGCGAGGACCCGCCGCTCCGCGTCGGGGCCCGGCGGGACCATGCAGTGGAGGGAGTGGGCCGGCCGTCCCTTCTTCATAAGGATCGGGGTGATCCACGCGTCGAGCGCGCCGGCGTCGAGGAGTACGCCTATGGAGGTCGCGAGGTGCTCGGCCGTCATGTCGTCCAAATTCGCTTCTAGCTGGGTTAGTCTATTTACGTCCCACAACGGCGGCGGCGTCTCGGCTCGGTCGCTCGCCCCCCCTCCCTCTCCATCCTCCTCCTCAAGTAAGTGGGAGGAGGAAGGGTCAGCACGAGGGGAGGCTGAAGTTCAGTTGTTGGAGTTGCTCGAGTGAGGTGTCGAATTTGGAGGGCGGCTCGGCGACATCATCCGTCTCACCCTCGTCTTCTTCTTCTTCCACGTCGCCGTCGTCATCGACTGTCTCCTCTGCCTCGCGAACGACTGACGCCGATTCCGATTCCGCATCAGTCCCGAAGGACTCGCCGTCCGCCGCCGCCTCTTCCTGAGCTTCCGGGTTCCCCGCGGGCGCTCCCGGCTCCTCCTCTGCGTCGGCCTCGGTCGCCCCCCCCTCGGCCTCTTCCGCCTGTGCACCCCGCTCCTCGGCCTCCTCCGTGTCCCGGCCCGGACCCCCGCCGGACTCCTCCGTCCGTCGGCCCTGTCCCCCCGCCGTCGCCCTCGACTGGAGCTCCATCCTCTCCCCCGCCAGGTTCTCCACCCTCGCCTCCTCGGGCACCGGCCCCCTCCTCGACCCCCCCGCGCGGTCCCCCAGGACGAGCCGCATCACGTTCGCGTGGCGCTCGTAGTCCCTCGTCCCCGCCCCCGTCCCGACGGCCCGGGGCACGAGGGACGGCGGCCTCCCGCACGGGCGCCTCGGCGTCCAGTACCCCCCGCCGCCGCCGCCGCCGCCGTCGTAGCCGTCGTCTGCCCCCGCGAGCGTCCTGAGGAGCGCCGCGGCCGTCGGCGTCACCAGCTCGCCGGTCTCCCCGACCCCCGGGCCGGGACACGTCGGCATGCCGACCATGAGGCGGAGCGTCGCCGGGGCCGGGACCGGGAGGAGGCCGTGGGCAGTCCAGACCGTGCCCTCCCCCAGCGGCAGGGGCGAGCACGACACGGCCGCCGGGCGGGGGCCGCTTTCGCCCTCCCCCCCTCCGCCGCCGCCGAGGTCGACGCCGAGGTGGTGCAGTGCCAGGAGCGTCCCGACCGTGTCGACTATGGAGTCCACGGCCCCGACCTCGTGGAAGTGTACGTCGTCGACCGACGGGGCGCCGTGCGTGGCGGCCTCGGCCCGCGCGAGGGCCGTGAAGGCCCCCACGGCCAGGTCCGAGACGCGCGGGGGGATGTGGCGGGGGGACGCGGACCGGAGCATCGACGCGATCTCGGGGAGGTTCCGCAGCCTCCCGCCCCCCTGGCCGCCGTGGGAGTGGCCGTGGCCGTGGGAGTGCGAGTGGGAGCGGCCGTGCGACGCCGCCTCGCTCGGGTCGTCCTTCGGCTTGTCCTTCGTCCCGCCGTCGTGGCCGTGCGAGTGTCCGTGGGAGTGGCCGTGCGAATGTCCGTGGCCGTGCGAGTGGCCGTGATCGTGCGAGTGGCCGTTATGACTGCCACCGCGCCGTCCCGCCGCCGCCGCCGCCGCCCCCGGGACGGGCGCCGGGGCGTGGCCGTGCGAGCTCGAGACGTCGACCTTCCTGGCGGCGATCCGGCCCGAGGACCGCCAGACGACCCGCGAGGACAGGCCGAACTCGCCCCGGAGGCCGGGGAGGCCGCGCTCGATGTCCGACGACACGCGGGACAGGAGGCGGGCCGAGTTCGTCGCCGCGGCCGACTCGTCAGCCGGCGACGAGCCGCCGCCGAGGAGGAGGGCGTACGGGAGGGCATCGCTCGCGTCGAGGCAGGCGGCGAGCATCATGTCGCCCGCCGCGCCGGAGAAGCAGTCAAAGTGAGCGTGGTAGCGGGGCCCGTCGTTCGTCATCTTGACTGTCATCTATGAATCTTCCACTGCTTTTTGCATGATGTGTTCGTCGGGCGGCGCGGCGGCCGGGGCGGCCGCCAACGGGAACGGGCCTCTCAAGGGGTAAACATGTATTAAGTAATAGACAAAATATCAACATTCCAGAGGATAAAGGTCTTAATTAATATAGATGATAGTGATCAAATATAATAACTTTCGATAATAGAATAGAATTGCTGAAGGGGGTAACACTCAAATTAGAGAGATTGAGATTTTGTCCATTGTCCGCGTCCAGGATGAGGTACAATATTGGCCTGGTATTGGCCGCATCAGCAAGTGGAAGATCACCGGAGGCCAAGAGACTTGGGCGTACTGATGCTCGGCTTGTTCCTCTGAGTGTCCTCGTACCCTCTAAAACCGCACCACGCGATGATATTATGAGCCAGCCGGGTCATGAACGCGGCGCTGCCGCGCCCAACAACGCGAACATCGCCTGGCTCTACGAGCGGTGTTCCAATGTCAGAACGGACCGCATGACGCCCCTGGTCCTGGCCTCGGAGGTCCTCGACGCGATCAAGTCCTTCGAGGGAGACGCCCAGCAGTCGATCGAGGCCGACACGCCCTACATGCTCTTCAAGATCTTCTCGAACGCGCGGGCGCGGAAGGACATGACGTTCGTCTTCGACGTCTCGGCCCGTGCGCTCCAGATCCACGGGGACCCCGGCGCAACCCAGGAAAGTCTGCGGGAATTCCACGAGTCCGCTGGCGGAACCGGCGACGAGTCGGGGGGGCGGCCGTCCGGGCGCGGGGGGACGCCGCGGGAGGCGTCGGGCGGAGGTCGGGGCGGCGCCGAGACGCGCGACGCGTCGGCGGGACGTCCCGGCTCGCGCGGCGGACTCCTCGCCGGGGTTTACAACACCGTGGCGTCGGTGGCGTCGTACTTTTCGCCCGGCAAGAGAATGCGCGTGGAGGCGCCGACTGCCGCACCCAACACCCGGGCGTCGGATGACGGGACGGTCGCGATGCAGCAGCAGCCTCTGCCGGGTAGCGATGGCGGAAGCACGCCAGCAATCACCGTGCCGCGGGAACCCATCACGAACGCATCGAGGAAAGGCCTCCCCGACCTTACCGATGATGAAGTCTGTTTCCAGCTGAGGACGCGTGTCCTTGGCTTGGCTCTTCCGACATTCACTACCGAGTGCTGGAGGTACTTGCAGATGGCGGGCTGGACTTACTCGGCTGGGCAGTATCATATTCCGAAGGGAAAGAGCTGCGGCGACGACGAATACCTTGATACACTGGCCGTCATGAAGGAAATCTTCGAGAAATCTGACCTAGATTCCAGTGGATCTGGCGAGCAGTTGCAGGAGCCGACGTCCGAGCCCGAGCCCGAGGAGGAGGGCCCGACGAGTTTTGAGTCCCCGAACGACTTGGTCGACTACCTCGACGAGTTTGCCATGCCGGACTACCGACTGACGGCGGCCGAGGTCGAGGCCCGGGAGAGAATCAACGACGCGAGGTCGCCCGGGTACAGGAGGAGGAATCTGCGCCTGAGGTTCGCGCTGCTGCAGATCGCGTACCGCGAGCGCAACAGGCAGCGGGGGAGGAAGAGGGCCAGGACGTCGTCCACGTCGAGGGCCGCCGCATCCAAGTCGCGCAACGGCACCGCGAGGAGGTCCAGCGTCCCGGCCGCACAGGCGCGGGAGGCCAGGAGGTCGTCCAGGCTAGCAACGAATGCGACGGAAGGGTCCGCAGGCGTAAAATCTTCTAGCAAAGCAGAAGAGTTCAACGAGGCCGAACAGTATTTTAACCGAAAACGACCCGCTAAGAAGGCCAAAAAAGGCAGCATTCCTTCGGCTGGTATTAAACCTGCCGGAGAAGACATCGTCGTGCCGACGATAAAAGAATGCGTTAGGGAGGTGCGTGCGATACACGACGCCTCTGGAGCCGATGAGGCCTTCAACGAGTACGAGGCGGCGCATTATCACGACAAGTTTCCGGAATGGGCGTTCTATTTGGCAACGAAGCAGTCCATCCTCCTCTACGGACTAGGGTCAAAGAGGGAGCTCCTCGCGTCTTTCAGCGACTTCCTCGGCGACGAGGGTGCCGGTGACGTCATAGGCCTCGACGGGTACGACCCGTCGATCAATCTGGGCGAGTTTCTGGACGTTTTCACGCAGCTCTTCTGCAACAGCGAAAACGTCGGGGGCGCGTCCATGGCCGAGAGAGCGACGGCGTGCGCGAAGCGGTACGCCGCCACGAAGACCCGGCCGCTCTATTTGTTGATCAACAACATCGACGGCACTGCCATGCGCTCGCACTTGGTGCAAGAGACTTTGGCCAACTTGACCCATCATAGTGATAAGGATGGCGCTCCGATGATCCGTATCGCAGCGTCCGTCGACGATGTAAGTGCATCGCTTTACCTGTGGAAACCTCATACTGAAGCCAAGTTTGACTGGGTGAGTCGAGGTTTGCTTCCGTGCGGATTTGCATGCAAGTTTTTTTCTGACCCATGTATGCGTGAAGTCCTGGAGAAACGTTGATACGTACCGTCCATACTTCGAGGAAGTGCTCGCCCTTCCTCAACACAACTCCGAGAAAAAGTCGAAGAGGATCAAGACAAAGTACAAGTCGTCGGTCTCATCTGCTCTTGCCGTGCTGAAATGCATCGCCCCGAGGCATACCGAAGTACTGCAAGTACTCGCGAGGCTCCAGAACACCAGCTCGTCCAAGCCGACGAGCTACTCTACACTGAAAGAAGAGTGCGTTAAGAAGATGCTCACGAGCAGCGACACGGCCCTGAAGGGCATGCTTAAGGAGTTGGTCGATCATAAGATAATAGTCGCCTGCGAGGCGCGCGATCCTGTTTACTACATCCCTCATCATTTTCCTCTACGGGATATATTGGCGTACAAAGCGTAAGAATGCATAACTAAAATACAAAATTTAATTAATTCAGTCACCCTTGAGTAAAAATGATCGACACCCGCCGTCGAGGCCATCGAAGAGAAGTGTGTTGTTGGCAGGCTCGCCCTTTCCTGTCAGTGCTTTGATCACCTCGTTCCCGAGAATGCCACCCAATACCGCGCAAACTGGCGATATCTCGGGATCCTTCGCAATCGCACCCAGGTCTTTGACGTTGACCGTTCCTTTCGGAAGGTTGTGTGCTTCGAGCCAGCTTTCGGCCATTGTCGAGAAAGGTTGCTTGTCACTGCCCGCCCAGTAGTCCATAAGAAGCCGTTGCTTGACAAGAGTTGCTGGTATGGTCTTGTCCCACCGGCCCTTGACCTTTGCCAGGTCCAAGGCGAGCATTTCCTCCATTGATATGTAAGGTTCTATCTTCGTGAGGTCGCTCAGCTTGTCCTTCCCAATCTCTCGCCGATAGCAATGACCCTTCCCAAAGTCAAGATGCGCCGCACCGTCGAGCCCGAAGGTATCCGTCATTATGAACAGTTTGCTCTCATCAGATCGAAGAGCCTTCGAAATCCGCGTTGCCTGTTCCACAGAAAGTCGACTGGCTACCACAGCGTCAAAACTCTTGAAGTAACAATCAGGTAGAGAATCGATGGATCTTTCCTCGATGCCATTTCTTAGGAGCAAGGGGTTGAGTTCCTCGACCTTCGGTTGAACTGCCGCCGCCACCGTTCGGGTTTTCTTGGCTTTCTTCGCGTCTGGCTCGCCCACAGTAACACTCGTCGATTTTTCCAGGATATCCTCCATGTCTTTTGCAGGAAAAAACGACGCCGGAACACTCCTCACTGCCTCGGGATACTCTCGGTCGTCGCATATGACGGCAGCGACCCCGGCGAGGACCAGATTTTTCATTATCTCGCACGTGACACCGGTTAGGTTGACATAGAGTACGCGAGCATTCGACATGCGTTTCTGGGAGGGGGTGCTATGGGATGAGTAAGCCGTGTATCAAAAGTCTCCATCCTCCATCCAATGACAAGTAGATAAATGTATCCTATCCTACCACGGCGGCATCATCCGTAGTACGATGCTCCGCCGACGCGAGCTCCTTCTACAGCGAGAGACATTTCACTGGAGAGAGCCTTATCGTCGCGGGTCCGTGAGGTCGCCATACTTGCGTCCCGGACCTGGCCCGAGCCACGAGGACAGAGCCATCCAAAACGCAGTCCGTCCGTCTCTCACCTGCGCATCGGCTCCCCACAGGCGGATCTGCCTGTCATAGACGTCATCGTGTGTCGGTTTGCCCATCTTTTCGCGTGTTAGATCTTCCCCCTCCCTCACTTTATCTTCGAGTGGCCTTGCGATTTGCGATGGCGCCGCATTGGCCAACAGAAAATGACTTGTTTTGATCATTATCAGAGAGCCGTTTCTGGATGATTCTTGCATATCACCCGACTACGGAGGCCTATTTTTATGTATTGTCCATACATCATTATGTCTTTCCTCCCTTTCAACGTATCCATAGGCTGGAAAAGCAGTGAGTTCACGATTGGCCACCTCATTTTCCATCGCAGCAAGCCATTCTTCATTTGAAATCTGAGCATTCTAGTTTGCCTGAAAGGCTTTCTTGATTTGCTCACGAACTCACGTCACGCGCGGTACTACTCTCGACTGCCAGTCTGCCAGATCCGTTGTCTCTACTACGTACAATCCAGTATATTGTAGCCATCAATAGTATTCAGATCATTAGCATCTATCTTACGAATACATCTCCCTTGCTTTTGTCATTGCACACAAGTTTCTCAGTCAGTTCAATCGGCAGAGGCAGCGAGCGCATCGAGAATCTTGCATGGCATGGGGGTGGAGACAATGCTTAGACATTGCACGACGGCACTGAAGACTTGACCCAATCAATTGACCCAATGGTGGATCGAATGACAGCTGAAGCATTCATTGCCTTGGGTAAGGTTTTACGTCTGTCTTCCTACTCCTTACCGCCTGCCCTTCCTTCCTTATCTGTGAGTTAGTGTGCCACTGGCAACAGAATAAATCGGGGGGGTGACAGGATCAGTGACTTAACTTCATTTGATTTCAATGATTGTATTTCAAACAGCAAAGAGCCCTGGCAGCTATTGGAGACTACTTCTGCCAACATTAGAGACTACTTTCTCCAGCTTCCAATGCCGTACCCTTTCTTTGAGGCACTGCCTTTGGAGGGTTGAGGAGGAGAGTTTGGGGCAACGCCGTTGCTTTTCCAGCTCGCATTGGTCTTTCCGTATCCCTTCTTCAGAGCCTCTGTAACACTTGACCGGGTCGAGTCTAACATATCAGCAGCGACTGTATCAGCAGATGCTGATTCGGCACCTTTAGACCTGCTTGCTTTCCAGCTTGCGTTCGTCTTGTTGAATCCTTTCTTAACAGGAGAGGAGGACTTTGCTGGTGAAGTAATCGTCTGGGCGGCTTCGGTTGCCCTCTCCCTCGTAGAATCTAACATTTCAGCGGCCGCACGTGCGGCGTCCGCCACGTTGACTTTCCAAGACGCACTTGTTTTTGCGTAATTCTTTTTAGGGCCTGAGAATGGAGCCGGGATGGATTGTCCCTGAGCCGAAGTCGTGGCCTTTTCTCTTGTCGAGTCGAGCATCTCTTTGGCTACCTGTTCGGTTTTTGCTTTCTCCACTGCTGCTGCCGAAACCTTCTCCCTGGACGAATCTAGCATTTCAGCCGCAACTGTGTCAGACTTTGCTTTCTCCACTGCTGCTGCCGAAACCTTCTCTCTGGACGAATCTAGCATTTCAGCTGCCGCTGCCTCTTCGCCCTTCACAGGTTTCGACTTGGCCTTGTCTGAGCTCTTCTTCCCCTTCTTCTTTTTCTTGACCTTCTTGTCAACGGATGATTTCTTTTTCTCGGCTGCTGCATTGGCCTTCTTCGCGGCGGCAGCTGCGTTGCATTTCAAAGTACAAACGTTAGGTCATGAGATTCTGAGGGTGTGTGTGGCATCATGAATACTGACCCTTTGCCTTCTTCGCCGCCATCCTGGCTTTTTTGGCTATCTTGCCCTGTTCCTAAGAAGTTTCGATCATGATGCCAGTTCAGAAGAGGATTTAGAGAGCGCGGTAGAGCAGAGAGACACGAATAATCGAGGACATTGACACTCACATCGACGTAATCGCTCCAAAGAAACTGAATGTAAGCTAACGGATAGCTTACGATAGCTGCAGCGGCGGCTGCTTCTATGTTACTCAGCTCGATTCCGCTGTCATTCCATTTCTTCACGGCGAATGCCTTTCCCTTCATAACAGCCTTGGTGTCGAACTCAGGAGTGGAAACTTGGTACCGTTTCTTGGTGAGAAAGGTCTGCATATCGAAGGATTCCTGCCCCTTCATCGTCGGACTGGGTGCTGGTGGTGGTGGCGATGTCGCTGCTTCATCATCTGCCGCATAGGCAGGCCGCTGACTGCTCGCAAGGACGGCGGCGGCGGCAACCCTCGAAATAAAGTCCCGCCTGCCAGTTGCTCCGTTCAACTCGTCATTGTGCTGCGCTGACATCGACAATGCGCCCGACGACGAACCGATCGGCTTACTTGTCGGCGCCGTAGAAGAAAACGACAAACCCTGTCCGATGAGCAGGGCGACCAAGGCCGCCCCTGCCAACGCCCATCGCCCGCCCAAGCTCATCCTTCGGTAGTTCGTGACCTCGAGATTTTGATTCTGCCGGCTCGATGTTGGCAAAAGATTCGACGAGACCGGCGCACACGGCGGTGACGAAAGAGAGTTCGACGGACGGACGTCACAAAAGATGAAGAACGCGCAACGGGAACGCTGATGACGACGCGACGGTCGCGGAGTCGCGACGCGACGGCGCGGCGCGGCGCGGCGACGACTCGACGGGGCCTACATAGTCGCCTCTCTTTTGAATCTCCGGGGGCTCTCACTCTTGCCATCGTAAGTGCATAGCCCCCCCGTTCGTTCTTCGACTCTCTGGATCCGTGGATCGAGCCTGCTTCCTGCTCCACCATGCTAAACAACCAACACAAATGCAGGCGCGGCAGGTTGATGGGAGAAGGAAGACGCGGTCGTACAGCATATCAAATCTTCCGCCGCTATGAGCCACCGTTTCAGGTGTAGAGAGGTACTTTTCCTCGTATCGGCCATCGCCATCATGTCGAGAGTGTCGAGGGCGGCCAGTCGACTGCGGTTCTTTGCTTCGAGGAACCCATCACAGCCCCACCTCGCCCGCCAGTCGCCGGCT
>JAAMXK010005221.1:0-10595 GCA_019693575.1 Thalassiosira oceanica | reverse complement strand
CCTCCCTCCCTCCCTCTCTCCTCCCCCTCGACCGACCGCAAGGGGCGGCGAAAGTGAAGGTGCAAACTCACCAGGAGGGGGGCGCGGCAGTCCCCGCACCTCGACCCGTGGAGGGTGTCCCCGGCCGACAGCGCCGAGAGCAGGGCCGAGCCGAGGCCGGACGCCGTCCCGCCCGAGTCGCCGTCGCCGTCGCCGCGGGACGTTGCCCAGCCGTCACGTCCCTCGTCCATTCTTCTTCTTCTCTCTCACACAAACACGCTCTCTCCCCCCCTCTCCTTCTTCTCTCCGTCCTAGGTACTGATGATGATGTCTTCCGTCTTCTTCCGTGTCGACTCTCATTCGTTGCGGCGCTTTGGGTGTACTTATCGATTTGATTTGTTCAAACCTGCGCGAAAGCGAGCGTTGGAGCGTTGGGCGGGCGTTGGCCCAGTTGGTGCACCTCCGTGATACTACGTGGCGCTGTGGTGGGTGCGGCACACTTTTGGATTTCGCCTCACGTCTCACGTCACACGCGCGCTCGTGCTTTTGCCGCGCGATGCTCTAGAGCTAGTAGCTCTCTAGCTACATACATAGAGCTAGCTCAGCTCAGCACGCATATTCTTTTCCTGCGAAGGGCAGCGAGGGTCCCCCGATGACCAAGGTAGGACAAACCTGACAAAACCCGCACCGTCATGTTTTTTCGACCATGAAGATCGAAGTGCCCGATCGGCATTACCAAGTGGCCCATTCGAAAGCCCCCGGCCTGGGGATCACGGAACGGCCCCCCGAACGGCCCGGGAAGGTCCGTAAAGCGAGTATTTGTCGAAAATTCGACAGCAGTCTCCGTCAGAAAGTGCCCTTTGTCGGCAAAACGCCACGATCGTGTCGTGCGGCCGAACTTCGACGCGGTCTCGGATTTGGACGAAAAGTAGCTTCCTGGAATCGTCTCGTCGAGCTCTACAAGTGACTCCCGATCGACGTATTCAGGGACTTCCAAGTTTCGGTGAACGGAGCTCGCCTGGCGACTCGGCTGCCGCGTTAGACGACTCTAGAAAAGCGCTCGTCGGCCGCGAGATGAAGAAGAAGTCACGACACGGCGACTGCCAGTACTGCCAGTCAACGTGGCCGGTCGCTGCAGTGACGTAAAAAGACCGACGTAGCTCGCCCGGGGGGGTCGCGAAAGAAAAAGACACCCGGCGTACTGCGGCGTCGTCCATTCTGCGGCGGTGGCGGGAGCAACACACGCGGCGAGCTGCGGCGGCGTCTCGAAGACCGACGCAGCTCCCGCCGGGGGCGGTCGCGCGAAGAAGAGAACACACGCGGCGTACTGCTGCGGCGGCAGGAGCGCGCGTACGATGGACTACACCCGCCGGCGGGGGGCGGGGCGCCGTCCACCAAGACGGAGCGTCGTCCTGGGGACCGCGTCGTCCGTCCGTCCGTCCGTCCGTCTGAGCCGGGGGGTGCGCTCGTCCCCCCTGCTCCTGCCTCCGGCGGACGGAGCCGCTCGCCCTCCGGGCTCGCTTTGCGGTTGAAGTTACGAGCAGGTCCCTCGTCCAGTTGGACGAGTCCATCGCCCCCCTCAGCGCGGGGTGCGGGGCGAGTCGCGGGACGGACGCCGCCGCCCTCCCCCTCGCTCTCGAGTCGACCGCTCCTGTTGACCGACTCGTACTCCGAGACCTGCTCGTAACTGCGGAGGCAAAGCGAGCCCGGAGGGCGAGCGGCCCCGTCCGCCGGAGGCTGGACGTGGGGGACGAGCACACTCCCGGACGACAGGTCCCCCGACCGGCTCCTCCCAGACCCGCTCGTAACTTAGGAGGCCGAGCGAGCCCGGAGGGCGAGCGGCGCCGTCCGCCGGAGGGATGGATGCGGACGAGCACACTCCCGGCCGGGGGGGAGGACGCCGCGTTCTCAGGACGACGATGGAGGACTGAGGCGGGGGAACGGGACGGCAGAGCGAGTTCGAAGGACGAGCGGCGCCGTCCGCCGGAGGCACATCGTCGTCCGGGGACCGCGCGTCGTCTGGGGGAGGACGTCGTCCCTCCTCGTCCCCGGAGGGACGGACGACGAGAAGGACAGCAGAGCGAGCCCGAAGGGCGAGCGGCCTAGTCCCCCGGAGGGTGACCCGGGGGAGGAGCCGGGGCACCGTTCCCCCGCCGGCCGCTGCTGCGGTGCGGGGAACTATGAACGCCGCGCCCCCCTCGTCCGCGGAGGAGAGACGACCAGAGGACGGCAGAGCGAGCCCGGAGGGCGAGCGGCGAAGTCCGCCGGAGGCAAAGACGATGGGAAGGGACGGGACGCGTCCGATCGACGCCGGGTGTCTTTCTTCTTTCCTCCGCGAGCGCCCCGCGCGACGCTCCGTCGGTCTTTGGACGCCGCAGATCGACGCCGGGTGTCTTTTCCTTCCCTCCGCGAGCCCCCCGGGCGAGCTGCGTCGGTCTTTGGACATGGGACTTGACGCGGACGGGGGGGCGCGTCCCGCCGTTCGTCCACTGGGAGTCGCTCGTAGAGCGCGACGAGAGGATCACGGGAAGCTACTTTTCGTCCGATTCTGAGGACCAGCGGCACGCGGCCTCGCCCGGAGCTAGCCTCGCGGGAGTCCCGTCGGGGGGCTTCGTCTCTGGAGATTGAGACAGACGCTTGAGTCGGGCATTCTGGCGGATTTTCGATCGTAACTCGACAGGGAGGTGTCCCCGCGCGGGTCGGAGGCCGCGGATCGATAGAGCGCGACGAGGCGGTTCTAGAGCACCCCTCGAAGCCGATTTTGGACGACGACCACTCGACCAGGGGTAGTGTACAAGGGAGGGACGTGTCTCGCACCCCAACCGGCAAGGCAAGAGGCGTTAAAAGCCTCGCTTGGTAGTTGGACCCCACAATGATCCGAATTTGGAGACTACTCCTACAAATAAGGCTGATTGTTGTATGCGCGTGCGCCCCTCCCTGCCCTCTCCTTCTCTGGCACCGCGACAATGCAAGCCTTCTTCTCTTGAAAAAACGCCGGCTTCTCGGTCATACTCAAAGCCCCCAGACGATCCAGTCCGTCTCCCTCGTCCTGTACTTGATCTCGGGATGGAGCGCGGAGTACGGGAACGGCTTGCTCACGAGCCTGCCCCTCCGGTTCTCCATCAGCGGCACGACCCGGTCCACCGCCTCCTCGGCCGCCTCCCTCCACTGGTCGGCCTCGTCCCGTGTGACGTGCCGCCCCTCGCCTGCCGAGCTCGCCGCACGCCCGCCTGAGCTTGTCCGCCGTCTCCCTCGACACGCGGCACTCCACGAGCTCGTCGTACATGTCCTTCCTCTCCTCATCCTTCTTATCCTTCCCGCCCTCCGCCGCCTCTTCGCGCCTCCTCTCGTCCTCGAGCTGGTTCCTCGCGAGGTACTTCCCGATCAGTCCCCGGATCGCCTCGCTCCTCGACCTTGAAGGGAGGCCCTCCGTGCGCTCGCTGGACTCGCGCGTGGCGACGATGACCCTGGGCGGCTCCTTCGTCTTCTTGTCGTCCGCGCCCTTCTCGATTTTCGTCTTCGTTGACTTTTTCGTCTTCTTCTTCTTCTTCTCTGCGTTGCTGCCCTTGACCTTCTCTTCCTTTTTGTTCTCTGATTTCTTCTCCTTCTTCGGACTCTTCCCCTTCCCGGTTTCCTCCTCCAACGACAGAACGATCTCCGACCCGAGGAGCGGCGACTCCCCGCTCTCCCAGCTGGCCCCTCCTCCCCCCTCCTCGTCGCCGCGGCGCTCGAGGTCGCAGAACGGACACGCCGGCGCCTCCGGCCCGACGTCCATGCCGCACCGGCCGCACCTCTGGCGGAGCGTCACCTCCACGGCCACGTCCGCCCCGCGCCTTCCCGGGCCGTCGAGCAGCTCCGACCCGTCGCCTCGACTTCCGTATTTCTGTCCCTCGACGCGGACGCTGAGGGCGCTCACGGTCGCCGCCGAGGGGTGGCCGTCGAGGACCACCTCCGGCTCGAACTGGTTCAGGTCCAGCAGCTCGTCCGTCCCGCCGGCCGCCGGGCCAGTCAGTTCCAGGAGGTCGTCCTCCTCGAGGCTCGTCAGGTGGACGAGGCCGACGAGGTCCTCGGAGTCGGCCGAGACGGCCCCGTCCCGCGGCTCCGGCGCCGCGGCGCCCCGGCCGGGGTCCGAGTCGTCCCGCGCCTCTCGCCCGTCGACCCCGACGGAGCCGTCGGGCGACTCTCGCCCCGCGCCCGCGGTCCCGAGAGGGAGCCCGGCCGGACCCCTGAGGAAGACCAGCCTCGTCTTTTCTTCGGCGCTCTCGACGATCCTCCCGAGGGCCTCCTCGAACGGCATCCCGGACACGTCCGAGCCGCCCGCGGAGACCAGCCGGTCGCCCGGCCGGACCGAACCGTCCGCCTCCGCCGCGGATCCCCCGGACACCTCGAGGACGACGATGCCGCCGTCCTCCGAGTCGTCCTCCCCGAAGACTATGCCCATGGGCCTGGGGAGCGTGACCTCGATGTAACTTCCGGCGTCCGTCGGGTCGATTGAGTCCGCGGGTGCTGCTTGTCGGAGGAAAGGGAACGTGCAAAAGTAAGCAACGCGAGGCGAGAAAGCTTCATCCTTCGGCTGAACCGCGGCTGTCGCACCTTCGCCTCGGCCTCCGACGGCCCGCCGGGGTTCGTCGGACGACTCGGACGGCTCGGCATCGTCCTCGCCCTCCATCCCCCCGCCGTCCCTCGCGTGCAGGCCCGAGTGCTCCGCGAGCCTGCTCGCGAAGTCCGGCCGGGACGACGGCCCGTCGACTGTCTGCGATTCGAGCCCGCACGAGACGCAGACCGTCGAGGCGGTCCCGACGCCGCGCCGCCTCAGCTGTTCCGGGCGGAAGAGGGGACGGAAAGAGAGAGCGTGAGACGCGACGGGGGGGGGACGCGGGGTCGGGTCGGGGGAGGCGAGGCGGGGCCGTCGGGGGGATCCCGGCCTTCCTCGAGAGGGAGAGAGGCCGACGGGCGGGAAACGCCCGGGGGGCTCCTCCCTCCCTCCCTCTCTCCTCTCTCTCTCTTCTCCCTCTCGACCGACCGACCGAAACGGGGCGGCAAAAGTGAAGGGTAAAACTCACCAGGAGGGGGGCGCGGCAGTCCCCGCACCTCGACCCGTGGAGGGTGTCCCCGGCCGACAGGGCCGAGAGCAGGGCCGAGCCGAGACCGGACGTCGTGCCGCCCGAGTCGCCGTCGCCGTCGCCGCGGGACGATGCCCCGCCGTCACGTCCCTCGTCCATTCTTCTTCTTCTCTCTCACACAAACACGCTCTCTCTCCCCTCCTCTCTCCTTCTAATCTCTCCGCTCCTATCTACTGCTCGAATCTGAATGATGTCTTCCGTCTTCCGTGTCGACTCTCGTTCTCGTTCGTTGACTGGACTTGGGTGTACTTTCGATTTGATTTGTTCAAACCTGCGCGAAAGCGAGCGTTGGAGCGTTGGGCGGGCGTTGGACCGTTAGTTGGTGCACCTCCGCATCGCATCGCGGCACGGCTACGGCTAAGACAGAGACAGCTCCAGCCGTGCGTATCATGGTCGGGCCTCCGGCCGCTCCGCTGCATCGTGCTCGCCGTCGCCGTTGCGCTGACGACGGAAGTGACAAAGGCAAAGGGGCCCAAGTTCTTTGTTCGAAGGCAGCCCAGGGCCGACAGCAGAGTGGGCCAAAGAGGGGGGTCCACCCCCATCGAGAAGTTCAGCGGCGATCTCAGAATCGTGTTTGTTTAATATCAATGTGACGACCAAGGCCGACGAACACCATCTGCTCGTGACGTGACAGCGAAGCCTGCCGTCGCCACCGCAAGACCCCCCGGACGAGCCCGCCCCGGCCCCGACATGACCCGCGCCTGCTCGGACTGGAACGAGGCGGCGGGGGTCCCGAAAACCCTGGCGGACGTCCGGCGGGACTCGGCGGGTGGGCAAGGATCGCGGCGGGAGTGCCGCGACGCCGAGGACGCGGTCGGCCCGGGAGGGTGGGGCCGGGACGGGTGTGTCATCCGCGATGACCAATGAGAGCACGCCAGGAGAACGCGGGCCGGGCGCCGCGCCGGGGGTCGCCGAGCACAGCGACGCCGACACCGGCGTTGCCCCGAAGCCTTCCGATGCCCACGCGGAGCAGCAGCATAGTTGGCCTCGGTGGCGAGACCGTCCACGAAGGATGCTTTGACTGTTCAATCGTGTTACATTAAGGTCCCGCACTTGTACAAACCTGAAGCTAATTAATATAGTCTCTGTGTCTCTACAAACATTCCTTCTTCCCTTCCCTTCCCGTATCCACCAGTTCAATGAAAAACAAGAACTAACAGAAGCATCCGAAGTATTCGCAATAGCAATGACTGCAGACTAAGTAACATCCCGCAGGGAAGAAGTATACAGTCCACCAGCTCCAAATCCCATCGCCCTGGTGGCACACCTTGTCTAGTCCGGCTCAAATAACGTGTTGGATCTTTGCAAACCCCAATGCTTTGGCCTCGGATCGTTCAGGGCTTGACATTTCTTCAACGGATTTCTGATGACCACGCAGAGCTGCAGCATAGTCGGCCTTGGTGGCATCACCATCCATGTACATATTCTTGATGCGGTTCAGCGAATCAACGCACCCCAACTTGGCGGATATCAACAAGTGCTGCAGTGCAATTTCGTAGTTTCCGGCATTCCTTTCGAAACAGCCAAGGTTGAATCTGGCATCAACATCGCCACTCATCGCTGCCGCCTCATAATGTCGGATCGCCTTGTCCGTGTCTTTCTCCACGTCTATTCCCTCGTCATACAGAACGCCGAGCATGTAATGAGCATCTGACACCCCAAGGTCGGCGGCACGCTCGTACAGCTCGACAGCCCCCGACACGTCCTTGTCCAATCCGAACTCTCCTTGCTCATGTTGAGTCCCAAGAAACCATATTGCCACTGGATCCCCTGCAGCGACTCGTTTTCGTATCATTGCGAGGACTTGTTCCTTCTTTGGCGTGGGTGCCCGGCAGAACGGACAGTCCCTCATGCCGCGCTTGCGGGCTGCCAAGGCGCAGCCGTTACACACTCTCTTAATGCAGCACGGATTAAACAACGACTCGTTCATTGCAAGCGGCAAAGGCAGCTGGCAGATCGGGCAGTCGTCCGCCTCGGACCTCGTGCGGCCCTTCTTCATCAGCACCAGCTGGTTCCCCGCTGCCACGCACTCCTCGCATCGCCGGATGCTTTGCCTCCGTGCCCGCTGCTCCTCGCTGAACGAGCCATCAGCCAGCTCTCCCACGCACGCGCCGCAGATCTTCATGTCCGAGGTTGATTGTTCCCCTTCAACCCTCGTTGTCTGTCGCTGTCTCCGTGTGGACGACGCCGACGGCGCACTCTCAGTCAGCAGGGAAAGTCAACAGGTTTCGATGTCGTCCAGCCACGACGCCGCTTGTACACCGTGTCTGTCTGTGAGGAGGACGCGTCCTCGGCAGGGGCTGAGGGAAGGCGGATGGCGTGCCCTTGTGCTTGCAAGTGTACAAATCTGCAGGAGAGGCACAAGTGTGGCCAAAGTGAGCAGCAAGCCCTTGGGATGTCAGTTTCGGGCACGCACTTCTCTTTACAAAATTTGGCTGGCCGGACTGCGCCGCCCACGCCTTGGCGTCGCCAGGGAGAGCCAGTTCGGGCAGGGGGAAGTGCGGCAGAGGCGGCAGGAGCACAGGCGGGGCAAGGAGGGGGCCCGAATCCGCTGTGACTGGCCTACGGTGGACGACAGATAGAGCTAATACAATAGAGCCGCGTGGGCCTCACGATTTTTTCCAGCACGAACGTCATGAAAATCTGCGGCGCGTGCGTGCGAGAACTGCCTGATGGCTCGTACAGCGAGGAGCAGCGGGCACGGAGACAGAGCGTCCGGCGATGCGAGGGGTGCGTGGCAGCGGGGAACGAGCTGGTGCTGATGACGAAGGGTTGCACGAGGTCGGAGGCGGACGACTGCCCGATCTGCCAGCTGCCGCTACCACTCGATGCAAAGCAGTCATTTTTACGAGAGTGCTGCATGAAGAGAGTGTGCAATGGCTGTGTTTTGGCAGCGGGAAAACGTGGCATGTGGGTCTGTCCGTTCTGCCGGACACCCACGCCAGATGAGGAACACGCCCTCGCCAAGATACGAAAACGAGTCGCTGCAGGGGATCCAGTAGCAATCTATACTCTTGGGATTAAATATGATTTCGGAGCGTACGGTTTGGAGAAGGACGTGACGAGGGCCGTCGAGCTGTACGAGCGCGCCGCCGAGCTTGGGGTGCCAGATGCTCATTACAATCTTGGCGTTACCTATCATGAGGGAACAGAAGTGGAGAAAGACACGGCCAAGGCATTCCAACATTTGGAGGCAGCAGCGATGTGTGGCCTCGTTAAAGCAAGATACAATCTTGGCTACATGGAATTCGACGCCGGAAACGACGACCTTGCACTGCAGCACATGCTGATATCCGCCAAGTTGGGGTACGATGGTTCGCTAAACATGGTCAAAACATTTTTCATGGCGGGTCTTGCAACCAAGGCGGACTATGCCGCAGCTCTGCGTGGGTACCAGAACGCCATCAAAGAAATGTCCAGCCCTGACCGAGACCAGGCCAAAGCAGTAAGCCTAAACTGAACTTTTCTTCCGCCCGCCCGTCTCGCCCGCCCTAATTAAAGGCACCTGAGGAAGCAAAGCGATGGCACCGCCAACGCATTGGAGGCCGTAGAAGCTGACCCTAGGGCGTCCTGTCGGAAACAAGTCCGCCGTCCGTCTATGCTCTGTAGATTATGGTAGAGGAACGGGGATCAAAGAGAAGGTCAAGAACGGAAAAGAAGACGAAAAAGTCAAGGAGGACGAAAATCGAGAAGGTCGACAGCATCATTTGTAACTGGATATTTTATTTCTATTTATTCCTGTATCAATTTCGTGATGCTTTGGCCTGGTCTCTCACTCCAAACGCTTAGGCGATTTTAGTTGCGCGCCGGGAGCTGACCATCCCAGAGACTCAAACCTGACCATCAACGGAACTATACGCCGCGCCGCTGCCTCGTCGACGCCCCGTGGACCCCGCGTATAGTCACCGATCTTCCGGGCGCGTCCAGTAGACGGAGATTGAGCTATCAAACGTCTTCTGAGGCCACTTGGGTGCGGAGAAATCGCGAAGTGGAGCTGACCAGACAGAGACTTCCTTGATCTGATGAGTGAAGGCAGACCCATGAACAATTCCTTTCTCAATTTGATTGAGTCAATAGCCTCTCTGGCGGCTAGGCCACCTGACATGGAAAATTTGCGACACCTGATGGAACAACTTAACGTACTTCTTCATTTACGATCAGGCGGAAGATCACGTGACGCATGTCACTCATTCACACCCTACTCGTTGGTTGTCACCGCCTCCTAGGTCGATTACCCTGCATTACATTCAAGGCGTACACTTCCAGTCGTACAGCTTCAATTTCAGAGCAACATGCTTGGATGAGATTTACGGTGCTGTGCAGAAGTACATGTGTTTCGACGCGAATAATGTAAATTAAATTGTGGTTTGAACAGTATAGGCTTCAATTCTAAAGATGGAAACATCGTCATCAAAAAAATCCTGTGCTGCGATTTAGAATAATTGTTTCAGTGGGTGAAGGGAGTTGCCAAATTATCTCTCATTGTTGGAATTCCCATAGAGAAATAAACCCATTGCGGTACCGACCACTGACACTAGCTAGGTACCCCTTATTACCCATTGTTGTTCATTTATTTGCGGCAGTGCCCCATAAGAAATAGATTAACGCGGCCGTGCACAGGATCAAATAAATAGGCAAAAATTAAAGGTACCAGATGGCGCCAGAAATTATCCACCTGGCGCCAAGGGAGTTGCCAAAATTATCTCTCATTGTAGGTAGGAATTCCCATAGAGAAATAAACCCATTGCGGTACCGACCACTAACACTAGCTAGGTACCCCTTATTACCCATTTTTGTTCATTGGCGGCAGTGCCCCATAAGAAACAGGGACCTTGATAGCCATAGTTCCACAATAATTCATGGCACCCACATAGAGGAGGTTCAATGGCAAGATGGATTCCGACAAAGGGGTTCAAATCTCACATGGGCGAAATGGAACTTATAGCAGCAGATCTCAAAACTCCAGCTCTACTCGGAATGCTCCCTGAAGGGTGGGAGATCCGCGAGGACCTGGGTGGGAAAGAAAAGAGAGTGCTGGACCGCTAAGACTGACAGAACCGACAACCAGGACGGGATCAGGACCTTGACTTTGACGAAGCGACGGATGGGCTGGCGTGGCATTATTGGGGTTAGGGTGGCAAAGAATTGCATCGTAATGAACAAAATGGTGTATTTTGTACTCTAGATTAACACGGCCGTGCACAGGATTAAATAAATAGGCAAAAATTAAAGGTACCAGATGGCGCCAGAAATTATCCACCTGGCGCCATACAAAGCGCCATACAAAAGCGCCAGAAATTATCCTTTACCCTTTTTCTAAACTTGTCTTGATCGGGATTTGATTTCCAACATTGGTCGGTCCAATATGACGAGAGAAGGGAGGGGTCCCCCAAAGAAAAGGGGTGGAAGCGAGTGTCCAGCCGACGGGCTCGATAAGTGTCAAATACAAGTATTGGACCTCGGTTCTTCATCCTCTCGTGTGCACTCTAAGCG
>JAAMXK010005197.1:0-21816 GCA_019693575.1 Thalassiosira oceanica | reverse complement strand
GAGGTTCCACCTGCCCCAGAGGAGGAGCCCGAAGAGCTCGTTCGTCGTGGTCAAGTGACCCCGCGGGGGAAAGGGGAGGACAGACCCCTTTCTTTACTAATACTAACTTACTTAAAAAAGAAACTTAATTTTGTACGACAAGGGTGTCTCAGTTGTTATTGCGCAGTGTTCATCGAGTTGCCTCTCGGGATATTACAACTAATTTTCCTCACACGTTCTTGCGTTCAGTGTCCGTTCCTTATTCATGAGTATCTTCAGATGCGCTCCATCTCGCCGTCAGACGCAGCAGCAACATCTCGGGAGTTGACACATCTCAACCCTGCATCAAGCAGGCTGGAGACTTCCTCCGAGGAGGTTTCCTTGATCGTGCAGCCGTTGCCAAACCCATCTGCTATGTCGATTACGTGACATTTGTCTGCGGTCGCACGCAATGGTGACTCGCCAATGGCGAGCAACCTAAACTCCAACGTAACATTTTGGTTGAAGGTTCACTCTTCTGCGCGTCGATGATCCGAGGACGGACTCATCTGGGTTTACCCGGATATGGTTCTGCGGGCGGACACTGACGATGACCTCAACAAACGCATTTTCGAGAGGGGCACGGCTGTTGATACCCCCCTCTTGCCACTGGACCTTGACGATAGTACTGTAGTTCCCGTATCGAAGCCGAGAAACTGATAGGCGCTTAGTCGGGTAAATAGCTGCGAGCGAGCGCAACAGGAGACCAGCAGCGCCGGTCGCCTCCCGTTCGATTATCCTCTTCGAGCACTCGCCCCAGGTTTCTGCCTGGTCGTCGACGAAGCACGACAAGGCGTCGCCCAGCTTCCGCAGATGATGGAGAGGAAGCAATGGCCGACGGGTGACTTCATGGCGAATGTAACGCTTAATCAAGTTGGCAGCCTCAGGGTTCTTGCGTGCTCTCTAGATAATAATGAAAGGGCTCGTCGTCGCTTTGGCCAGTAGCATCGCCTTGCTGGTAGCCACGGGGACTTTCAAGAGAAGAATTGATAACACGAAGGGACCCCTAGTAGTTGCGTCGCGCTTATATTATCTTCCCGGCTGTACCTACGAACGAGTTGAGTCGTGTTTGGAGTCAAACGATGGGTCAGGACCAAGTCGTCGTCGGCGAGGTGCAGGCAGAGCCACGGCCGTTGTGCGATCACTAACACAACCTTGGAGGTGTACGATTTGGGGCGAAAACAAGGTGAAGCAGGGTGCTGAGGATGGCGGACGACGGCAGTGAGAAGAAACCCATAATGGTGTCAATCAAGGATATGCTGTTGAACTCGGTGAAGGCTGTATTGGCAGCCATGACTGCTCGTGCTGGACAGGTCGCCCAGCTTGAATCGTCGGAGGTCCAACGCCTGAGGTCCGAAATCGCGCAGCTTCGCGGGCGCATCCAGCAACTAGAAGGAAACCACGAGGTGCTGCGGGTTGCCGTCGTTCCCGCGACAGTCTTCGTGGTCGATCTGTCCCGCGTCGACACGAGTATCGTCGCCCATGTCGCTTCGTTCCTCGGCGAATCACCCGAACTGCTCAACCTCGCGCTCACGTGTAAATCGTTTGGTTGGCCCCAGCCCGCGTCCAGCCTGAACTTGTCCTTGGTCGAGGGGGTCGCATGCCGGGCAGTGTGCTCGAGGGCCACGGATGCGGAAATGAGTAGCCTTCCTGCATATACCAGCGGCACGGCGACGTGGATGTCGATCCTCAATAGATTTGAGCATCTTCTTGATTTCGACGTCTTGCTTGCTAATGGCCGCCGCCTCATTGAATACAAAAATGGGGACCCAAGTGTAGTTTGCGGATGCGGAACCCCTTTTGAAATGGGAGACGACCCGGACTTTTGTCGGTGCACTGCAGTAACAAGCGGCTATGTCATGACATCGGGGGTACACTGCGCCCAATTCAATATCTTTGGGATGCCACGCATTGGAATCGTCAGGCCGATGCCAGGTCTGGACGCTGATCGCTACCTAGAAGAAGAAGCCTTTTGTTTCGTCGATCGCTACTTCAATCATTTGTATCCTGATTTTCTTGCGCAGAGATCAGATGACTGGGGTGGCAGCAATATACATGCATGCGAATATGACCTCTCAATGGAAACGTTGACATGGACCGATTGGGGTGAAGAAGAAGGTTCCATTCGGGGCGAAAGAATCCGCCTCCACACTCACAGTGAAGATGTGGGTTCCATTTCCATTGTGCTGAATTTGGACGAGGGAACAATTGCTGTTCACGACTGTGCTTACGCAGATAATAAAGTGTTGTTGAAGGATGGTCTGTCAGGGCCGTACTGCTGGTATGTGAACCTGACGCAATTTGAGACTGTTGCAATCAAACGTGGCACCTACCAGACGTAAGAAGTAATGTGAGAGTGACAAGTAAAGTAGTGTGTGAGAGTGACAAGCAAAATATTGCCTGCTTGGCTTGGTGGGATCTTTGAAGCTGGTCCAGTTGCAATCAGAAGAAGCAGACAGGGAAGTGCCAGCCTGAGCAGTCCTGTGATAGGTTTATGAATAAATTCAGGCAACATTTCTTAATCACATCCCAACTTTGTTGTTCCGCCAAACTACAAAAATTGTCTGTATCTTTCTTGAAACGGCATGTGACTCTTGAGCAGGCTCTTTTATCTGGACAGTCCTGTCAGCAGCATACTAGTACTGTGGTGTTCAATTTTGTTGCTGCCACTTTGAATTGCGTGTTAAATGTAG
Organism: Thalassiosira oceanica; assembly: GCA_019693575.1. Lineage (NCBI taxonomy): Eukaryota > Bacillariophyta > Thalassiosirophyceae > Thalassiosirales > Thalassiosiraceae > Thalassiosira > Thalassiosira oceanica. The sequence continues at coordinate 19,105 of JAAMXK010005197.1, read as the reverse complement.
TAGTATTGAACTCTGCAACTTGAAATAAATGGGGAGGGGATGAATTGGAGGTTCCACCTTCCAACACAATGAGACCTAAGCTCATGATGAATTTGTTTGCTGTGGTTGGTCCTTGAAGCAACTTGACTTGCTTGATCTTGACAACTTACTTGACAACTTAAAATAAACAAAGTAGCAAACATCAAATTACTTGATTGTTACTTACTTGATTTTTGGCAAGTACTCCAATCAATATAGTATGTTCGATGTCCAAAGGGGAAAGAGGTCGTCCAAGATGAGCCGAGCACCAGTCCAGCAAGTAAGTTTGTGTTTGAGTCGAGGACAAGCAAAATAAATTGAGGTGTATTCACCAGTTGATGGATAGGAGGGTCATAATAAGTTAGGTTCGTGTCTCTGCAATTATATTCAACCACTTCTCCCTTCCCCCCTTGTTGGGAGTCTGCAGCAGCACCCTGCAATGAATGGTGGTACTAGTCTACAATGGTACTATAGTGGGGAGAGTCGTGCTCCTCTCGATGGCCTCTCCTGGTGGCCTGATGACAGCACCTATGGCACCTATTCATCTCCGTTACATCCCGGTGATGCAGCCGTATGCCGTAGGCTACCGCGTAGGGCTAATAGTTCTGCATCCGATGTTGCTGGTGCTGCTCTTCTGAGTCCGAGATCTCAAAGACGTCCAATGTTGTTATTTATAATGTGCTTCGGCTAGTACTGCCTGATGAAGTAAATTAGACGTGGTGAGCTAATAACATATGGTACCATTCACTTATGATGAATTGTTTCACATTTGCGTATAGAGTTGTTTATATTTGTGCAATTAGATACACGCAGGTATGGCTCAGTCATATAGTCTAGATCCTCTCGCTGTCCTCTCGTGAAGTGTTGAGGATTGAGTTTTTATCCTCCTCTGCCAAGCACCAGTTCATCATCATGCTGTTGCTCATGCTATGGAGTGTTCCTCATGTCTTGGCCATTTGTACAGCAATTGGACTAGTCAGTCAGTACTCCACAGTTGTTTGCCACCTCCCGGATCCATGGCAATCAAAACAGGTGGGTTCTTTGGGAGCAAAAATGTTCCTTCATAGAACGAATGAAAGTTTAGTTAAGGACTGGTAGTGTCGCTTTCTCTTGACTGCCCATTAAACACAACTTCGATATGCAAGGCAAGGTAACGAAGGCATGGTGCAAGTTCTCCGAAAGCAGTCCGTTTGTGGAAAGACCTAGTATTCGAGGTAAGGTCTCATGGCATTGTCACTTCTTGCCCCCATTTATGGATTACTAACCAAGAAATGAAATAATACCCTAGTTACTACTAGGCAGTTGTTATGGATCGTCTGATGACTGATGAGCTCAAAGAATCTGACTTGACAGTGACGAGATGGTTCCACCTTGTTCCACCACTCACCATTCCCGTGTCAAGGGGAAGGCAAATAAGCACAACAGCAAGAGGTGTAAAGTCTAATTTAGTAAAGTTAGTTATGAATCGCATTGTGATCAGCAATTGAGAAAGTGTGTGTGTGGCGAAGTGCAGTTGAGGGACAAGACTCATTGCTATAAATCTACAAATTAAAGATAATCAGCTCAGATTCAGACTTGTGTTTAGATGAACTTCAAACTACCTAGACTGTAGTCTGCACTAAAATCATGTGTTTGTGAATGTGACACCATTGATAGCTGTGGCTGTGAGGAGGGAAAGAAGGAGAGGACATCACAGATTACTACAGAGAGGTTGGTCCCCCAAGATGAGCTAGCAGCAGTTAAAACAAAAATCAAACCTACCTGCTGGTGTTCAATGTCTTGCTTGATGGCTTGACTGGCTTGATTGAACACAAATATGGGGACCCAACTGCAGTTCGCATAAATAAGATACGAGAAAATGTTGACTGCGTTGGGAAGTGCACTGTTGCATTTGTTCAAGTTGCTATATCATGGCGTGGGAGTACACTGCGCCCGCGTCCAGTTCATTTATATATATACTAGTCTATATCACCGGAATGCCATCCATTGGAATTGTCAGGCCGGTGTCATGTCTGGATGGACGCTGGTTGACTGGTTGCTTGCCACTACTTTGATGGTATTAAGTCAATAGCAATGGTATCATTAGAATAGCAATGGTATCATTAGTATCATTGATTTATACATGAAATTTAGGTAATTTAGGTTACCTCACATATATACATACACGTGAAAGACAACCTCATTATGGAACTGTTTGTTCTATTGTGCTGAATTTGGACGAGGGAGGGGAAGATGTAGACAGACCGGAGCGCCAGAGCAGTCCTGTGAGTTTATTACTAGTCTTTAGCTAGCCAGCCTTTCTTTGTTTCATCCTCTCTCACACTCACACTCACATGCACAGCACAGCTCCAGGCCTGGATCAAGGCGTGACAGTCCTCCCCGAATAGCAAGTAAAAAACGATTGGCGAGCAAACTTGTCGGCAAGTAGAACAACGCAACAAATGAACAATATAACTTCACCAAGTTCTTAAAATCTAAAGGAATTAAGCATCACCAACAACTAACTAACTGAACTTGTTGCTGATTGGACTCACATTATTCTGTAGCATTCAGTGACATAGATAAATGCTGAAAAAATATTCAAATATGTCCATGGTTGCGTGACTTTTATGTACTATGCATACAATTGAATTATACCGGAAACGGTCACTTCGCAAGGGTATGTGGTATTACCTCTGAAACCACAAGGAAGGACGGATCAAGGCAAAGGAGATGGGAAAGAAGAGGGTTATCAAGAAGATGTACTCATGCTGCCTTTTAATTCCAAACGAATGAGTCTTATGAAGATAGAGAGAATCGATCGCTCGCAACATGGGAGGGAAGTAATGGATTACTTGGCTCGATCTTTCGGAAGAGAATTCCAGTCAATGGCATGGGGACCCAGTCTGGCGAGGTAAGTCGATTTTGTTCTGCACAATTATAAATTGAGTGATTGTTGACATGTAGCTACCGCTTCAGGCAAACAAGTACCACAGAGTGAAGAGAATACACCCCGCGACAACACCACTGACAATGCGATCATCCTTAAGCCTCTTCGCGCGGATCTTTTCTATGAGCGCGTCCACCCCGGGAATGTTGCCTGCGATCTGCGCCATGGTCCCAGTAACCCCCCTCAGGCTGGCGCCTTGACTCCTCAACTCGGTCCGGATGCTGGCGGCCTGGTTCAGGACCGAGTTCGCGCCCTGCATGGAATTCTCGACCGCGTTGCGCTCCCTCAGCAGCTGCTAGAGCTGCTCCATGGCCGGGTCGTGGGACGACGCGGACGGGCCCGCGCTGTTCTCGAACAGCTCCCGCGCCTCGCGCCTGCGCTGCACCGCCGCGCTCGTCTTCTTGAAGTCGCTCCCCGCAGTCGAACAGTACAATATCGCGGTATTGTAGCGCTTGACGAGCAGCGAGTAGAGAGTGATCCGAGGACAGACTCGTCCGGAACTACCTGGGTTTGATTCAGTGGGCGGGACACTGACGAGACTTGAGGGGCTCGGCTGTTGATACCCCCCTCTTGCCACTTGACCTCGACGATTGTGATGCAGCCGTTCCCGTATCGAAGCCTATAAACCGAGAGGCGCCGCCTATTCGGGTAAATGGCTGCGAGCGAGCGCAATATGTAGGAGACCATTCTCGCCGGTCGCCTCCCATAAGAGCACTCGCCCCAGGTTTCCGTCTCGTCCATCCAGCTTCCGCAGCTGATGGGAGATGAAGCAATGGCCGTCGGGTGACTCCATGGCGAATGTGACGGTAGTCCAGTTGTCAGCCGCAGAGTGCGTCCTGAAGATAATAGGTAATGGGCCATGGCCTGTAGCATCGCTGCTGGCAGCCACGGGGACTTTCAAGAGAAGCATTGAATCACGCTGCACGAGTTGGGTCGTGTTTGAGTCGACGACTCCGCTCCTGCACTTCGCGTCGTCGTCCTCGTCTCGTCGGCGAGGTCAGACCGTTGCGCGATCACACAACATTGGAAGGTGTACGAGTGCGGGGCGAAAACAAGGAGAAACAGGGTGCTGAGGATGGCGGACGACGGCAGTGAGAAGAAACCCAAAACGGCAACCGAGGATGGCGTGGTGGACCCTTCCGAGCGCGGCGCACGCCGACCGGACCCCCTCTGGCTTTATTTTTTGAGTTGTGCCTCTGCTGCCGCTGATATGCGGGGGGAGAACCAACGCCTGAGGTCCGAAAACGAACAGCTTCACGGGCGCATCTGGCAACTAAACCACGAGGTGCTGCCGGTTGTCGTCATTCACGCGACAGTCGTGGTCGATCTGTCCCGCGTCGACACGAGTATCGTCGCCCACATCGCTTCGTTCCTCGGCGAATCACTCGAACTGCTCAACCTCGCGCTCACGTGTAAATCTTTCGGGTGGCGCCAGCCCGCGTCCAGCCTGAACTTGTCATTGGTCGAGGGGGTCGCATGCCGGGCAGTGTGCTCGAGGGCCACGGATGCGGAAATGAGTAGCCTTCCTGCATATACCAGCGGCACAACGGCATGGATGTCAATCCTCAATTCATTTGAGCATCTTCTTGATTTCGACGTCTTGCTTGCTAATGGCCGCCGCTTCATTGAATACAAAAATGGGGACCCAAGTGTAGTTTGTGGATGCCAATCCTACGTTTTAAACACGCCGTCGGGGTTTAGTCGGTGCACTGCAGTAACAAGCGGCTATGTCATGACATCGGGGGTACACTTCGCCCAATTCGATGATATCACTGGGATGCCATGCATTGGAATCGTCAGGCCGATGCCAGGTCTGGACGCTGATCTCTACCTAAACAGCGGAGACTTTGGTTTCGTCGATCGCCATCGCTACTATCGTGATTTTCTTGCGCAGAGATCGGATGACTGGGGTGGCAGCAATATACATGCATGCGAATATGACCCCGCCGACACTGTGCTGAACTGGACCGATTGGGGTGAAGAAGAAGGTTCCATTCGGGGCGAAAGAATCTGCCCCCATACTAGCATTGAAGAAATGGGTCACATTTCCATTGTGCTGAATTTGGATGAGGGAACAATGGCTGTTCACGACTGTGCTTACGCAGTCCATGATAAAGTGGTATTGAAGGGTGGTCTGTCAGGGCCGTACTGCTGGTATGTGAAACTGACGCAATTTGAGAATATTGCAATCAAACGTGGCACCTCCCAGACGTAAGAAGTAATGTGAGAGTGACAAGCAAAGTAGTGTGAGAGTGACAAGCAAAATATCTGCCTGGCTTGGTGGGGTCTTCGAAGCTGGTCCAGTTGCAATGAGAAGGTGCAGACAGAGGAGTGCCAGCCTGAACAGCCCTGTGTTAGGTTTATTAATAAATTCAAGCAACATTTCTTAATCACATCCCAACTTTGTTGTTTTCCACCAAACTACAAAAACTGTCTGTATCTTTCTTGAAATGCCATGTGACTTTTGATTTTGAGAAGGCACCACCCTTTTATCTGGACATGTTGAGGTTCTATTCATAAGAAGATAACCGCTAAGCCATACAGCCATACAAGCGATAGAACCTCAACAAAAGCTCAATCCAGAGGTCGAAGCACTTGTATGTGGCTAGCGGTTATCTTCTTATGAATAGAACCGCAACAATGTCTTGGCTCTTTGTACAGCAAAAATTGGAACTCCGCAGTTGTTTGCCACCTCACGGCTCCTCGAAAATCAAAACAAGTGAGCTGCATTCCAACGAAAGTCTTATCTCACTACTGCACTTTAGGACCTCGATGAGGATGAGGCCAGACTAGCTAGGTGAAGGAAGTAAGGTTCTCCAAAGGACTCATAGGTTAGACTATTGAGGATGAGAGTAGGTGGAGGAAGGTTCTCCAAAGGCAGGACTCAGGGCAAGTCTATCCAAAGTCTGCACTGCCTGCTAGTAAGGCATGTCACTGGTTCCTTAAAGGCAAACTTGTGTTCCTGGATGGACCGAAGATAAGTTTAGTTACGGACTGGTTGTGTGTTGCTCTCTTGACTGCCCATTAATCCATTAAACACAACTTAAAACTTCGTTATGCAAGGTAACAAAGGCATGGTGCAGGTTTTCGGAAAGCAATCCATTAATTTGTGGATGGACCTATTTGTTCGAGGTAAGGTCTCATGGCGTTGTCGCTTCTTTGTTCTTCCCTCCATTTTGGATTACTAACCACCAAGGAATGAAATGATACCCTAGTTAGGCTGTTGGTATGGATCGTCTGATGAGCTTGAAGAATCTGACTATATGGCAGTGAGGAGGTGGTTCCGCCTTGTTCCACCATCCACTCCTGTGTCTCAAGGGGAAGGCAAATAAGCACAATAGCAATAGCAGCAAGAGGTGTAAAGTCAGTTATGTATGAATCGTATTGTGATGACCAATTGATTAACGGAAGTGTGTGTGTGATGGTGTGCAGTTGAGAGGGAGAGACTCATTGCTATGAATCTATGAATCAAAGATTAGACTGTAGTCTGCATTCAAATCTTGTGTGTGTGAATGGTGACACTTGACAAGATGGTTCCACCTTGTTCCACCACTCCTGTGTCTCAAGGTGAAGGCAAATAAGCACAACAGCAAGAGGTGTAAAGTCATTTATGTATGAATCGCATTGTGATAAGCAATTGACTAAGTGTGTGTGTGACGAAGTGCAGTTGAGAGGGAGAGACTCATTGCTATGAATCTATGAATCAAAGATAATCAGTCCAGATTCAGACTTGTTGAAATGAACTTCAAACTACCTACTAGACTGCAGTCTGCACTAGTATCATGTGTGTGTGAATGGTGACACCATTGATAAGTACCTAGACTGTAGTCTGCATTAAAATCTTGTGTGTGTGAATGGTGACACCATTGATGGTGGAAAGAAGGAAGGAGGACATCGCAGATTACAGAGAGGTTGGTCCCCCAAGCTGAGCTGTTAACGAAAACAAGAATCACACCTACCGGCTGGTGTTCAATGTCTTGCTTGGTGGCTTGCTTGACTAGCTTGACTAGCTTGATTGATCACGTAAATGGGGACCCAACTGCAGTTCACATACTGATCAAGGAGCCTTTGCCTCCATTTCAAAAGTTGTATGAAAAGATGAACGGAAAGAGTAAGATAGAGCAGAGAGGCCTCGACGAGGCCCTCGATGAAATAAGTCACTCTTTAGTAGGAAGATTGTTTTGCAAAGGAACTCAGACTGTCTTTCTTTAGTAGAGTATTGGAACTCAATCGAGCAGGATTGGACACCAACTTCTACTTCTCCCAGCTTCTGCCAATCTCCGGAAGCCCAACTTCTACACTTCTACTTCTCCCAACTTCCCCTGCTTTTGACGCGCCGCATTTCAACTTCTTGATACGCGGAAGTTGATCCCGGCGCAGCGCGCACAGCACATTGTGCACCTCTCTGCCTCCGTGGGCCTGAACTGGTTTGAGGAATCATATCCTTGATGATGTTGGGCGCTTCAAGGTTTTCCCACCAGTTCTGTGGATTCAGCGAGTTGTTGAAGTGGGCTGTGAGCGCTTCTTCAACTTGGCTGGATACTTTTTATCTCCCACGTACTAGACTTGGAGTCAGAACCTACGAGCGCCTGGCCTTCTTCATAAAAGTATACATCGATGAAGAATGGGCTGTGCGCAGGACGCGCAGGAATACCTCCGCCGATGCAAGGTGGGCGCCAGGAAAAGCGAACAAGATGAAGAATCGCAAATCGCTGCTCAAGTGATGGAATCCGGAACGAACGTGTGTATCATTGAGGCTGAACTGGTCGGAGATCCTGTCTCCTCCTGTGCCCTGTGCCAGTTGATTCGGACAATGGAAGAGTTTGCTGATGCAGATACCCAAGTCATTGAATAGAGTCCACAGCAATTTGTGTCTAGTGTCTAGAAATGGCCGCCCGCAGGGCTAGCTTCTCCTAACTTCTGCTATTCCCTTGAGGCCCAACTTCTACTTCTTCCAGCTTCTGCTAATCTCTGAACGCCCAACTTCTACTTTTTCCAGCTTCTTCCAATCTCTGGAGGAAGCCCAACTTCTACTTCTCCCAGCTTCTACAAACCTCAACAACCCCAACTTCTACTCCAGAAGTTGGCTTTTTCCTAACCCTGGCTGCAAAGCGCTATGTCATGGCGAGCCTTTCAAGGCTAGCCGCGGTGTCACACGGAGGGCAGCCGGATATTCCCCAAGATCTTCAACATCATGGTGGACGTGGACGTGATTGTGAGGGAGTGGATTCACCAGTTGCTGTACAAGGGTAGGGAGGAGGAAACGGAGCTCTCGGACTCCGTCGCCGAGCCCCTCAACACTCTTTCATATTCTCATCGCACTGGTGTACACTGACGATGTACCACGGAGAAGTCGAAAGTCATGACCTGTGTGAATGAGAAGATCCAAATACGGCGGTCAGATCGCAACTCAACGGCGGGGTTTCACACTGAAAAGACGTGGAGAAACCGCTTCGGCATTTCCGTGACCGCGACCCCCTGGACCTCGTCAACATTCCTGGCGAGGGCGTCCTCCAAGATGCCTGGTGCCCTCGGTGCGTCATGCAAACCAACTTTGTGAACTCACTGAACCATGAACTGTCGGCGTTATGCCGGGAGGGGAAATACAGAAGGCCCAATACTTATGCCGCCGTGGCTACTAATGGCCGTGCTTTGGAGGTGGACTTCACGGCATACGATGAGACCCTTGGGAGCGGGTGGAGGTTTTCAAGTATCTCGGTCGCTCATGGTGATGGACGATAATAATGATATGCATGCGGTCCGACATAATTTTCAAAAAGGCCCGGGGGGTCTGGAAGAGATTTTCGGCCCGTCTGCATAGAGAGAATCTTCCGCCCAGGATCTGTGGGATGATTTACAAAGCCGTCATCCAATCAATTTTGCTTTATGGCAGCGAGACCTGGACGTTGTCTGACTCCTCGATGAGTCGCCTCGAGGACTTCCATTTCTTAGCCGCGAGCAGGATGGCAAGGGTTAACCGACCCAGGAGAGTCCAGTAAGTGGTCGTACCCATCAAAGGATGACATATATGAAGAGGTTGGGCCGTTTCCTATTCACCACTACATTGAGGTGAGGAGACAGACCGTCACTGCCTATATATTGTGAACCGGCCAATTTTTGATTGATGTGTGGACCAGGAGAGACCTTGAGGCTCTCACGCTAGACTACCACATTTTTTGGTGGGAGCAACCCGTTGATTTGAACCTGGCGAGGGGGGGGAGCAATCCTCTCCTGTTGTAGGAGCCGCGGGTGACTTTTCACGGGGGAGTCGGAGCGGTCGGAGGAGAGAATAAACAAGGTGTTGGACAATTTGAGCTTTCAAAGATGGGGAGTTTAGAGTAGTCCTTTATCCTATTAGATACTCATAGCAAGTAGTGCCTAGTGGTCTCAGTGACACTGCCCTAGTTCTATGCATATGCGGCTCCGGTGGGTAAGACACTGGGATGCCCGGAGGCAAAGTTACCATCCATCCGTCCATCTTTACCCTAGGCAGTGTGGAAAAACACCATGAACACCATGCGCCACCTCAACTTCTATTGCAGGACCCTGTTGTCTGTCTGAAATCTGAATGAACCACACCTAGCTGCCTGATAAACTCAAATTTCAACGCCTATATGCTGCCTTGGACCCCTTCCATGTCTGTGGACCCACTCACTCGCATCTGTCCTCTCTTTTCATACCCATAGGCAGTCGAAAAACACCATGAACACCAGATGCCACATTGCCACATCATCTCCCATTGCAGCACCCCGTTGTCTGTCTGAAATCTGAGCCATCTAGCTAGCTGCCTGAGTCACTGCGTGTGGCTCATTCAAATTCCAACGCCTTTATGCTGCCTTGGATCCTTCCATGTCTGTAGACCCACTCACTGTAATCTGTCCTCTCTTGGGGCTTTCTTTTCATAGCTGGGCCACTAAAGTACGTACGAACGACATCCACTTTTATGGCCAAAATTGTTTCGTGAGCAAGATGACATCGAAGGAATCCGTCTTCGGCGACGCAAGGCGGATGGCATCATTCCTCGGATTTCTGAGTCTGATGCCGATGTCTTCGGATCTTTTGTACGGCATTGCATTGAGGAGATATCGCTCACGAAAGTCGGTTGGCTCGTCAGGCCGCCACACATCATAAAGTAGATACTAGATAGTCGACGGGAAAGTAGGCAAAGCTCTCGGCTTTCCTGCGGCCGCCGTAGGCAGGCCGACGGCGGCTCGGCATGAACATCTAGACATCCGGGCCCCGATGGGGGCCCGGACGCGGCCTCGGCTCAAGTTGTTTGCTGAGCCGGGGCTGAGCCTCGACGAGGAGTGTTTTGTTCGTATTGTAGTTAGATATCTAGAGTGTCGCAAAATGGCCCACTCAGGAAAAGAAAGGCCCTCTTCCTAAACCCATAGGCAGTGGACAAACACCAAACACCATGGACACCAGATGCCACCTCATCTCAAATTCTGCCTTGGCCCCCATTTCCACTTTTAGGTCTGTAGACCTGCTGATGGGTTTCACTCCAGGCGACAAGGGTACTGTAGGACCTCGCCAACGAGGTCAAAGCCAAGTACACTTCAAGTACGATAGTTACTAGCAAAAACGCTACTTAGAGGAAAGGGCCAAAATTGGCTGAAGTGTGGTTTGTTGTTATATACAATATTTTCGCATGAAGGAGTCGCTCGAAGGAGAAGCGGTATTCAGGACAAGCAGCGCTTTCAGGACCAAATTCACTATTATCTACTTCTTCCCCCCTGGGGCCTAAGGTAGTTGCTTGGGTGGATTATTAGTCACAAAACAGCTCACTGTTGGGTTCGGCCGGCACAACAATAGAGGGAGAGTCGAGCTGCTCCATGGCCTCTCCTGGTGACGGCGGTGTATATTCAAGATCACCGTCGTCATCGTATTCAGTCAATTCAGTCCAGTCGGCAAAACGCTTGCAACTCGAGTCCCATAAGTCGTCGCAAATCTTGTCGACGACGTGCTCCTGGGATGGAAGCTGCATTACAGTGTCAAATTTCTCGTCTAAGACAACGTGATACTGTGGCAAGACATAGCCCGTCCGCAGATTACGGATCAGCGGAACAAGTGTTGAGTGTTCACGAGAGAAACCAACAAACTGACCTGATCTCGCACGGCACTTCCACTTCGGGATCTTGTGACTATCTTTTGCAACAACGAAGCGTCCAACACGAACACCGGACATCCCCAGACACGGAAGCGAAGCAAATCGCGATGATCACTCTTATTCCGTGAAGCAAATTTGAGGGGCAGTAGACCTGTATCTAATAAGATAAAGGGACAACTTTCCTTCCGGCGTGCGTCGCCCCCATTTTTTGTACCTGAGTGGATCCCGATTGAGTCCGTTCCATGGATTTCCAGGATTTTCCAAAACCCGAAAGCACAACTTCCTGCCGATTTCCGTGAGCCCGCTCCAGGGATTTTCATCCGCGTAGCGCTAGCCGGAGCGAAGTGGAGGCTAGTACTTATTAATTCGACGATTGTGTAGCCACGCAGCATACTACTTGACAGTTCATTGACAGCATCTAAAGGGAGCTGTTAGTTAGTTGCAGCACTGCAAATGCACCGAGAAATCTATGCCCAGGGGAGAAGTAAGTAGCGATGAATCGAGCATAAGGAGAGAACTAGACCACCATTCTCTATCTTCAATCCGCTCTCCCCTTGGGCGATCCGTCATGCCGAGATTTGAGTGCAAAGTAGTCTGCCAAATTTTGGCCCTTTCCTCTACTCTAGTATGCAGGGTTGGAAAAAGAAAAGATAACTTCTAAGATACCTTTGGAGATGGCTCTGATATCCCATCTTCTTTATCTTTTTTCATCTTCTAAAATATCCCACATATAGCAGCTATCTTTATATCCTTTTCCATTCTAAAATATCCCACATGGCCATCTTTATCTTTTTCCATCTACAGCACCAGCCGTTTGAGTCGCTTTTATCTTTTTATCTTTTTGGCGGGAGAAGATATTGAGACTTTATCTTTTGGTTTTGGCTGCACGGCAGCAGCGCATGCAGGCTAGCTCGCTAGTCTACGATCTTCATCCCCATCCCCTCGCTCGCTTGACGGCTACGGGGCACGGGGGGCGGCGAGCACGGCGACGGTCAGTTGCGACGGCGCAACCTTCTAATTCCGAGGGCACTGTAAAATTGCAAAATTGCGGAAGGTCCCGGAGGTCGACCGAGACCAAAGTGCCACGACTGCGCTCTGGAAAAAACTGGAAATGAATGTTCTGACAAGAGCGTAGCAACAACGAATGTTGAAATGTGGGGGAACAAAGTCTATGTCCCAGCCGAGAATATGCCAATCCATTGTCGCATTATCGGCTTGAGTTAGCATTCATTTCCCCTCCTGCACGTTTCGAGTTGTGCGGCTGTGCGCATGGCCTCTTTATACGCCGCTACTGCGTAGTACTGAGGCAGGCACTGAGGCGGCACTGAGAGGGGGGAGGGCGGGCAGTGATTATGATTAGTCTTAACTAACTGCAGGATAGACCCTGTGCTAGGTAGGCAGCGGCAGCGAGCGCCCTGGCCTTGGTACATTGCATGACCCTGCCGTACTGCCGTGCTGTTGTGTCTGGACAGTGTAAGGGGTCATAGTTCAGCTAGGCGACTCCTTCTGCCTCCCCGATCTGTCCAACAGCAGGAGGAGGCTTATCAAAAGTCAAAATAACAGCAAATATCGTAAGTAGTGGGTATGAGGCGCTCGAAATGATCACCAAGAAAGTTCCAAATCCACGTGGAGCCTCCGATTCGCTGGCTTGGGCTTGTGTTGTTTTTGTGGAAGGAGGAAGAAGGAAGGAGGAAGGAAGATTTGGGGCTCTCTGGGAGAGAAGGCTCTGGGCAAGATGGGAGACGAATCGAATGTAGCCGCTGCGGCAGATGCCGCCGCCGAGCCGGTCGAATTCCGCTTGTACCTGGACCAGGATAAGAAAAACCTCGACTGCCGATTTTACGAGCCCAAGTACCCAGAGATCGAGTCTTTGGTCATGGTGAACGTGAGGACCGTCGCCGACATGGGGGCGTACGTTTCGCTCCTTGAGTACAACAATATTGAGGGCCTGATTTTACTCAGCGAATTGAGCCGTCGTCGCATTCGTAGCATTAACAAATTAATCCGGGTGGGGCGCAATGAGGTCGTCATGGTGCTTCGTGTCGACAAAGATAAGGGGTATATTGATTTGTCCAAACGACGAGTATCGCCCGAGGATGTCGCGGCTTGTGAGGATAAATTTAACAAAGCCAAGGCCGTTCACGGCGTGCTGCGTCATCTCGCCGAACGACGAAAGCTCGTTCTGGAAGAATTATACGAGCGCATCGCCTGGCCCCTTTACAAAAAGTACGGCCACGCATATGATGCGTTTAAAATCGCCTTAGCCGAGGAGTCAATGGGAGAGGGCGTCGAGGACCCTTTTGAGTCTTTGAAGGACGTCCCGGCCGATGTTATTGACGAACTGAAGCTGTACATTCGAAGGAGACTGGCACCCCAGCCAATCAAGATTCGTGCGGATGTGGAGGTTAGCTGCTTTACATACGCCGGAATCGATGCTATCCGCGACGCATTATTTGCCGGAATGGCATGCGGCACGGAAAACTCGCCGATCAGGATTCGGCTGATTGCTCCGCCAATATATGTCTTGTCGACCATGGCGCTCGAGAAGGACGCAGGCATCGCTTTGTTGCAGAAATCTATCGATGTGATACTTGAGAAGATATCCGAGAAGGGAGGCAAGCTGGACGTGAAGATGGCACCGAAGGCGGTAAGTCTCAAGGAGGAGACTGAGCTTCAAGCCATGATGGAGAGACTCGAGCTAGAGAATCGTGAAGTCGAAGGTGACGATGACGAAGAGTAGATGCTTAGCTAACTGAAAAATGTATTATTTTACTTTTACTTTCCAAGAATCGTCGTTGTGGCTCATTTCTGTGGTCATGTTCACAGCGGATCAGCATACTGCGGTCAGGTCTCGGACGTAAGCAGCTGACGGAGGAACTCGATGAGTTTTATCGACCGAGTGACGAAATGCAATAAATTTCCGGCTTCGACACTGTTTCGCTATCGTGCTCTATCGAGAGATCTCTGCCCTCTTCCCTCTCAGGACTGCTCGTTTCATCGATACTTACCGTGCAGTACCTCAGCATAATCTGACTTTGTTGTTCTTGAACAATATCTTGATGACATACTCAGCGAATCTTCGTGGATGATATCACCCAGAGTTTCAAAGCGAAGGCCATCGTGATTTTCTGCCATTCTTAGTGAGTGTCCTGCAGCCCTGGCCATGTTCGCACCAACAGACTGAACACAGCCGGCTTCTTCCCGCAAAGACGCAATCCTCGCACCCGTATGCTCTTCCCTAGCTACCACTACTGCTTGCCGCTGAAGGACTCCCTCGACACTCTCCCCCGCACGCGATGCACCGCAGACATTCATACCACTGTGGGAGACACCGAAGCACTTGCGTCGTCCGAAAGAGTTTGCGCTTCATCCTTCTTCGTAGGAAGACCAATCGCCCTGCGGACTTTCTCATCGAAATCGATAGCATCGTCCAGAGTGGGGAACTCCTGAGAAGAGGAGAGGAGGAAAAGGTCAGCAGGAGGCATAATGTCGGAGTAAAGTCGCGGCCTGGCAGTTTGCCGATGTATCAACTCACTGTAAAGATGTGGGCTGTCGTGTCCACGACGAGACGCGCCCCGAGATGATTGGGAAGGTGCTCTCTGTACCTGAACCAGGGGTCAATCGTATCGAGTATTTTGTCGGTCTCTCCATTATTCCGCTCAACCATTCTGGTGAGTTCGTGGTTGACCGAACCGGTGCGACGAACGGAGCTCATTGCTGTCCTGGACACGAACTCGACGGTTGGACACCAACTGACACGAGGACGAGGGTGCTTGAAGTCCGCTCTCCGAAGCAGCAGCAGCTCCCGCTGATGGCCCGCATCCAACTGATCAAGCGAGAAGCGGCGGGGGCGACGGACGTCCAGCGGCAGCAGCTGCCGCTGGCTTCGCGCATCCAACTGATCAAGCGAGAAGCGGCGAGGGCGACGGACGACCGCTCTTCGCTCGATTATCCCAAACGTAGAACAATTCAACTGCGGACACCATGGTTCGTATATTTTCTGTTCAGCCAGGTAGTTTCCACTAGTCCACTAACTGTACCGCAACCTCTTCCCTTGAACAGTTTTGGATTCGCCTTGCGATTCTATCTAGATAGTCGCCAACGACTCTCTCGAGCCTTTTTGTGAAATGGACAATGTCAGCAGGGAATCCATCGCTTCCACACCCGAACTTTCTACATAAAGATCCCAAAATTAGAATCTATATAATCCTGATTTGTGATCATTTGGGGCTTTACTACATAGGTACTTAGCAGACCAGTGGCTCTTTTAGTTACACCCCTCCTTGCTTCTTCCAGTCCGGCATCACCATCCTCATCCTCCACTCTCTGGCGTGAGAAGTGTGTCCGCCGCATCCGTTGACACCATTGTAGCACGTTCTTGATTGCGCCAAACTTGTCACCCTTCTTTTCTGAAGATCTTCGGCATCCAAGAAACGTTGACATTTACATTTTGGACGTGGACACTCGTACAAGTTAGTCATCACTTTACTATCATCTCTCGTCATTACCCTTGTAATGATATCACGATGCATTGTCGTATCTGGTGAAGACTTATTATGGCCTAAGACGAAGTTCATGATGGGTTTCTCGTTGAGTATCGTCAGAAGTGCCTTGATTGCAGTTTTGACATCGTCGTTGAAAGGATGCACGTTCATATAAATACGACCAAATGGCATTCTTGGCTGGAAATTCGCTTTTGTCGCCTTGCAAAAAGTGATTGATTCGACTTGGACATCTTCAGGAAGAGCTTTTACAAGAGCACGCACAAGCACCGTTGCTTGTTTGCTCATTCTCTGCGAAATTTTCATTGATGGACGAGCCTCTTGGACTGCTTCCCTGAGCACACCTTCATACCATGTCAGTCTATCAATGTCATAACACCTCTCATCACCTATTTGAACAGCCCTTTTGCTCTGTCCATGCTCATTAAGGCCGAGTCTGGCCATCGAGGCTTTGCCCATACTCACGGCAACGTTGGACTGTCCATGCTCATTAAGGCCGAGTCTGGCCATCGAGGCTTTGCCCATACTCACGGCAGCGTTGGACTGTCCATGCTCATTAAGGCCGAGTCTGGCCATCGAGGCTTTGCCCATACTCACGGCAACGTTGGACTGTCCATACTCATTAAGGCCACCACTGGACATTCTGGCAAGGCCCCCGGCACGGCCCCCGGCACGGCCGCCGGCACGGCCCGCGGCACTTGCACTGGCGGAGATTGCCTGGGTGACGGCTTCTGCCGCACTATTATTTAGGGGCATATTCTGGGCAGACAAGGGGAGGGTGTTGAGAGTTCGGGAATTCAATGTAATGAAAGAGGCATAAGAGTGCTTACCTGCATGAAAGGTGCTTCATCATTGTTTGCTATCGCGGCTGCCCTGGGATAACCCGCTTCGGGTATTTCGATCCTGAGCGATCTGCTTCGCTCACTGATCTTCCGGAGGAATCCGTCAACCACTTTGTAGGACTCATCCATAAGTCTAGAAACCATCTCGACTTGATCGCCAGCCTGCGGGTAACGTGACCAGCTATGGTGCACGAGGTTGTGTGCATGAGTTCCAGTTTTGGCGATCACGACGAGGTCTCGGATGTGCTGCGGAAGCCTCGAAAGTGCCCAGTCGAGGACTGTAAAGTACTTTTGGCACCCGTAGCCTCCAACCTGGGAGGATGGAGCGGAGATTTGTCACAGGAGGTCAGACAATGTAGAGTATATTGGGAAAGTCCAAGATACTCACGTTCACGATGAGCATAGGACAGCCCATGATGCCACAGATCATCCATACTAGACAGATCGTGATGGTGACCATCCTGACGGCCTCCTCGTAGCTGTATCCCTTGCAGTGTCTACCGCATTTTGTCAACTGGCACTCCTCTGACCGGTTGATTGCAAGTCCTTGGGTTGACTTCTCGTTGTTGTTGTAGTCGACTCGAGAATCCGGGTAGCCACACAGGGCACCGAGGGCGCCAATATGTGTTTTGATTGATGACAAAGGACGTGTACCGTTTGTCTTGCCACCACACTCCATTGTGGCATCACCACGATCCTCAGGGTTCTTGCACTTGAACACTGTGAGGAGGAAATAAAGCGGGTGATGATGCTCGTTCAGTTTTGCGACCATGCCTTCCATGACTCCAATAGCGTGGTCAATCAGGGCTCTGGTGAAACGACTGTGTGAGTTCAAGAGGAAACATGAATTGACGAGAAAGATCTCCTATAACTTACTTTCGCCCGGACGAATAAAATGGCAGTCTCCTCATGTACTCCGTGACCGCTTTCAACCCGGTGGTGACATTGCTTGATTTGGCTCGCTTCTGACGAATAAAATGGCAGTCTCCTCATGTACTCCGTGACCGCTTTCAACCCGGTGGTGACATTGCTTGATTTGGCTCGCTTCTTTCCGTTAAAAACATCGCTCATATTGCGATCGCTAATGGTAAAGTCGCAAGTTTTAATCTCGTCAATGGTCTGTTGGAGAGTGGGAAAGCTCCGGCACTTCTGGAAGGCCTTGGATCCATCCTCCTTTTTCCGACCCCGTGAACTGGCGGAGTGAGAAGCGGGCTTGCTTGGCTTGCTGGATGGAGCCTTCTTTTTCCGACCCCGTGAACTGGCGGAGTGAGAAGCGGGCTTGCTTGACTCTCTGGAATGAGTGTTTTTGCCGGTGGGTGAACCCGATCCGAGTCTATTTCCTATGCCAGAGAATGCGCTCCTCGACGACGACGATGCGCCCTTTGCCGTGGTGCCCTTTGCCGTGGCGCCCCTTGACGATGCACTCTTGCTTGTGGACGATGCGCCTCTCGACGACGACGATGCGCCCTTTGACGAGGATGCGCCACTTGACAATGCGCGTTTCGATGCAGGATTTGGGGCGGGAATCTTGAGAGGGGGGCGGGAAGACTCCGTTAGCAAAAAAGATGCAAAGGTCAATCAGCGATAGAAGCGATGACACAATTCACTAACCACCCCAACAATTTGCACTTCGCTACAGACTCCCTTTTGTTTCTTGGCTTGTGACTTGGCTGGTTCAACAATTTGCACTTCGCTGTCTTCGCTTTCACTTTCCTCAATGACTCTCCTTTTTCTACTTTTCGCCTGAGAAGGAGGAGTTTCATTGAGCATTAGGTGAGAGGATATCCGCAACCAAGCTTGTACTCACAGCACGTGTGACAACAGGTAAAGCCCAAAGTTGAATGATCCAAATGATGAGGACTATTGACATCAACACCAAGACGTCAGTAGACACCACACTTTCATGTCCGACCAACCAGCACAGGAACTTATACATCACAAACGCCAACAAAGCCACGGCCAGCCACTTAAGGACAATCAACCACTGAGGATAGTGCTGGAACCAGAACCATTGGTCAATATAAAGGAGGGATCCGGTAATACACTGCAAAAGAAATGCTCACCTCGTCCACCTCGTCCTCAATCTCTGTGTTGTCTCCCTTGTCAGTGTCGGCACTCTCATCCGCTACAGCACTCTCATCCGCGACAGTTCCATTGTCCGCTACGGCACACTCATCCGCTACGGTGCCGTCGTCCGCTACAGTGCCGTCGTCAGTGAAGGCACTCTTATCGTCGACGACGGTCTCGTCCCACACGATCCCGGGTGGATCTACAGGTTTGCATCTCTTATTTCCTGATGAAAAGGGTGGAAAGAGACAAGACAGGAATCCACAGGAGCTGCAGTTGTGCTTGTGGTCCTCATCGTCCGAGTTGTCATCGTAACCGTGTCACAAGCATGTGCAACGGCTGCTGGCTTCCCGGCTGCCATGCTGTCTGTACCGCCGGCTTTGGCTCATCCAATCCCATCGCCTTCGACCACTCTAAGTTCTTCGTCCCACCAGCCCAGCGTCGATCCCTTCACTACTCCTCTACCTTCACTTCTCACGCCCATCAACTTTTCCGCAGATGTGGGTTGTTGCCGTTGTATGAGAAGCGGGGAGCCCATCGTTGATGTTGATGTCTTTCAAGTCATTTCTGACAGCCGGATGATTTTTATTAGTTTAGTTTGAGGCGTGGGGAGCCCGCTTAGTCCACCAAAGACATG
>JAAMXK010005184.1:0-10615 GCA_019693575.1 Thalassiosira oceanica | reverse complement strand
GGAGGGCGAAGAAGTTGGAGAAGGAAGAATCTTCGTGCACGGGCACGTCCCAACCCAGCATGCCAAGCTCGACGCCCGGCGCGAAGCTTGTTCCGAATAACTCGGCTCTTGGCAGGCGGGTGCAGGCCAAGC
Source organism: Thalassiosira oceanica (assembly GCA_019693575.1). Classification (NCBI taxonomy): domain Eukaryota; phylum Bacillariophyta; class Thalassiosirophyceae; order Thalassiosirales; family Thalassiosiraceae; genus Thalassiosira; species Thalassiosira oceanica. Next base: position 10,483 of record JAAMXK010005184.1, on the reverse strand, counting down.
AGCGGAAGGGGCTACTAGAAAGATAGGGGTTAGATGATGGGTTTGGTGTCTTGCGTATCTTCTAGTTAGTTGCCCACTGGACACAGTCTGTACCACAATCATGACGAACTAATTTACCAGATTCTCGCATATCTTCCTGACCGGGACATCTAGGTAGTTTGCTCGATCTTGTCGCAGGAACATTGGCGGCTCGGAATGTTGCATGATGGACTGGTGTGGGATTACACTTTGGAAGGAGCGCTCGGGTTCCGACACTAGCGTCGGAAACGAGAGAGGGAGTGAACATCTTGCGCGGGTACGAGATCGAGAGGCGGTGTCTTTTTTGTTTTCACAAAACTCAAAAATTGATTATACCCGTATTATGTACATCAAAAAGTCCCCGTCCTCTCGGGTTCTATACATTGATGGCCCCGACGTGGCCCCCCGCGGCGGACAGCGACGAGCCGTCGTCGCCGCCGCGTCCCCTCCCTTCGGGCGCGAGCCACTCAGGCGTCTCCCAGACGTCGTACCCCTTGAGGTCCTCCCGGTAGCAGTCCAGCTCCCTCCCCCCCCTGTACCTGTCCAGGACCCTGTCCCTGAGCTCCGCGGCGGCGTCCGGCCCGTCCGTCCTGTAGATCGCGAGGTATATGTCCTCGTAGACGAGGAGGCTCATCCCGTGCTCGTCGATGTCGTTCGTGTCGTCCCCGAACGGGTCGTCGAGAGACATCGAGACGTACTCCACGCCTATGAACCCGAACGAGACGGAGATGACGATGAGGATGGAGCTCCACAGCCTGTAGTCCTTGAGCAGGACCATGGGGAGCGAGTAGACCCAGAAGAAGAGGAACGTCCTAGTCATCTGCAGGATCGGGAAGGGGTACGGGGTGAAGACCAGGACTCGGAAGCTGTGGAACGCCTTCATGAAGTTCCCCACGAACATGAGAAGGTCGCGGTACTCGTTCACGGCCAGCCTGTACCCCAGGTGGACCGGGTGCTCCATGATCACGACGCGGAGCAGGTGGGAGAAGGTAACGGGCGCCCTGAAGTTCTCGTCGATGTACGACCGCCGGCCGTGGGACAGCTGCTTGGCGCGGTAGAAGTGCTGCGAGACCTTGTTCGTGCCCCCGCCCTTGCCGCCGCCGGCGCCCCGTCCGCCGTCCCGCCTGCCGTCGTACCGGAAGTACTCGTCCTCCCAGTCCTCCCGCTGGACCGAGCTCCAGAGGAGCGCGTCCATGGTCACCCTGAGGAGGAGTATGGTCCGGTAGCAAACCTCCTGCCTCCACCAGGCGGCCGCCTCGGTCTGCTCCGTCATGCTGAAGACCGTCGCGTGCTGGGACAGCTCCCTGCACGCCAGGTAGCACTCGGCGAGGTGTCGGCGGTACCTCATGAACCTGTCGTACGAGATCTGCGACCGGCTGACGATCAGGAACGAAACGAGGAGGCCCATGAAGGAGTGTCCCGTGGAGCTGTGGAAGGTCAGGTCGGCGACGTCCCGGGCCTTGAGGATGTAGATGAGTAGGGTCCAAAGCACGTTGGCGACGACGAACGGTAGGACCTGGGGGTAGGCCGAGCCGTACATCCTGAATATCACGTTGACGTGGCTGTGGGGCGTGTACGACACGCGGTGGACGCGGTACCCCCCGCTCTTCCCCTTGTTGCCCTTCGTACGCTTGTCCTTCTTGCTCGGCATCGGCGCCGCCGGCGACGCGGTAGTCTGGCCGGAGCTGGCCCTGATGGACTCGTCGGCCTCCCTCCTCCCCCTCCGGTCGCTCTCGCGCTGTACCTCGTGTATGACCTGGAAGGACGACACCGACGACGGCGAGGGCATGCTCGCGCCGTTGGCCCCCCCGCCGCCGCCGGCCGCCGGGGACGACGACCCGTAGCCGTTCGCGTTCGGGGGTGCCTCCCCCCCGCCGGCCGCCCGGTCGGGACGCCGGAGCTTCGGGCTCGGGGGCCCGCCCGACGACGACGCGTTCGACGGACGGCGCGACCCGGTGAAGGAGCCCCGCATGCACATGCTGTACATCCCGAGGAGCGGGTCGGACTCGTTCCGGCAGTGCCGGCTCTTCTGCCTCTCGATCGTCCGCATATTGGTCCCTCCCGTCGTTTACTTTCTTCTTTTCGTTCGCGGGGACGGCTAGGCTACGGGGACCGTCCGACGGCTTCGGACTGATGTGATGGGCTGTGGAGGGCGGAAGCCAATGAGCCAATGACCAAATGAGGCGAGGAGGACCGAGGGGCTTTCAGGCTCGTGCCTCGTGAGTACTGGAGCGACGGTATGTAGAGGCGGTGGACCCCCCTTTCATTTCTCGAACTGTCATGTCCCAAGGAGCGACCAAGTTTGATGCTCTTGGGAGAAAGTGTCACCCGACCCCGAGCCGAGAAGGCTCGGCGTGCATCGATGACCAAGCGAAGCCGTCTTTGAGAAGAGGGTCCCCTTCAGGAATGGGAGGCAAATTTGGTCCTCAAATGATTTTCCCGCAAAAAATCGACTATGCGACTACATTAAGCTGAGGCGCAAGGCAATAAAGCTGGGCCATCAACTTTCGTAGGCAAAGCCTCTATGATTTTACACGCGGCGCACGATACGAGTCTCTTGCTTTTTTTTGAACGGCGAGAACGAACGGACACACTCTCCATAGAACACCGCCGAGGGTTTTTGGGTGTGCAACCCTGTCGCCATCCCGCAATCACGTCCCGTCGTCACGGCGTATTGATCTCCAACCGACGGTCGCAGCTGCCTTGCAAGCCCTCCGATCCAAATAATCAGAGCCATCATTCGGATCGGGGAAGAATAGGGGCAATAGGGGGGACTAAGTTCTAAGTGGTACGAGAGAGGAGCGTCGGGCCGAGCCGCGATTGCCGTTAGTCACTTGGAGGGCACTACTCGAAGGCTTCCAATCACTTGACCGGGGAGCATCGGCCAAGCGCCAGGGGGGAAGGGAAAGCGAAAGAGAACCCAGAGAAGGAAGGGAAGGGAGGTACGATGGATCAGCGCGAGCTGCTCTTCAGCCGGATCGACGCCGCGATCGACACGGCCGCTCCGCCGCCGCCCTCCGGGAAGGCGACGGTGCCGGACCGCCTCCGTCTCCCGCCGCCCTCGCCGGCCGCCGCCTTCGCCGAGGAGGAGGAGGAGGAGGAGGACGGGCGGTGCGACGACGGCCACGGGGGCGGGTCGCCCGGCGCGTCGTCGCAGCGGAGGGACGGGGCCGACTGCGGCGACGGGCCGGGCGCGGTCCCGGGGGGAGGAAGCGCCGAGGAAGCGGGGGACGACGGCCCGGACGACGACGGATCGGACGACGACGGCTCGACATCATCCTCGTCGTCCTCGGGGGGTTCCACCGACTCCGACCACGACGGGGTGCGCAGCCTCCTCCTCCGCGCCGAGCGCCGCCTCCGCGCCCAGTCGGCCTTCGAGGAGGTCAAGGAGCTACGGTCCGAGGTCACGCGGCACCAGACCCTCGCCGAGTCGACGCTGCGTGTCAACCGCTCCCTCCGGAGGCAGGTCGACGACCTCGAGGGGAAGCTCGAGGGGTACCGACGGGCCGTGTCGGTCCTCAAGCGTAACGAGCTCCGCGCCGAGGAGAGACGCGCGGCGAACGAGGCGGAGTACATGAACCAGCTCAACGACCTGGTCCAGGAGGTGATCAAGAGGGACGCGACGATCATCGACCTGCAGAACAGGTGGAACGAGAGGACCGTGAGGGGGCTCGAGGAGGGGCGCAGGAGGAGGAGGGAGGGGGAGCGGCGGCGGCGGCAGCCGCCGCAGGAGCAGCCCGCGCCTCGGGTTCGGGTCGTCGTGGAGAGCGACTCGCCACCGGTGGAGTTCGACCTTGACTGCAGCGACGAGAGCGACGGGGAAGACGACGCGAGGAGCTGCGAGTCCGAGTTTGTCTGACCTGGGAGGGCGCGAAGTACCGGGATCTAGAAATGAGTACATAATATAACGAGAGAGCAAAAATATAGGATGAATTCATCGCTACCGCTCCCGACGCGGACTCTCAACGGTCCGCCGCCGCTTTCTCGATGTATTCTCTCAACAGCGGCTCGACGCCGAACGTTATCCCCCACAGGCCGCACATGTACACCGACCGCTGCCTCAGGCCCGAGTACAGCCTCGTCCAGCCCTCCGTCCTCACGATCGACGCCGCGCAGTCGAATGCAGACTTGTACGGCACCTGACTCGACGCCGCCTGCGTCATGAGCCTCGTCTTGACCACGTCTATGGGCTGCGTGACGAGGCCCGCCACCAGGGCGCTCGTGATCCCTACCCCGACGTTCTCGGCGGGGGAGAGCGCCGTCGCGCCGTCGCCGCCGTCCCGCCCGCCCCTCCGCCTCTTGAACCGGACCAACCTCTCCCTGATGACGTCCCTGGTCGTGAAGGTCGTGATTACGAAGGGCACATTCCGGGATACCGTCGGCTTCCACGCCGAGTAGAACCCCCGTACGCCCTCCGTCCTGTATATCTCGCAGAACGCCTCGCGGAAGCTCCCGTAGATCCCCGTGATGAGACGCTGAAAGTTGCAAATGGGGATGAGGTTCTGGTATGCACTACGTACGTAGAGTATTCCTCTGAAATGTGACATCTCCCAAAAGACCGACCTGCTTGATCACCTCCTGCGGCACGCTCACGAGACAAGAACCGGCCGCCCCCGCCACCGACGCCGCGAGGGGCCCGAAGCGGGGGTTCACGGCCCCGAATATCCCGAACTGTATCCCGCCCGTGAACAGCGCGAAGCTCGAGGTCTGCGCGCACCCCCGCACGAGGGACCGGACGCCGACGTCCGCGAGGGTCCGCCCGTCGCGCGTCTGGGCGAGGGTCCGGAGGGCGTCGACGGGGTAGAGAAGGGCCTGGGCGAGCGAGCGGCTGATCCCCCCGGCGAGGACCGCGGACGCCCAGCCGGGAGGGCGGGCGGCGCCGCCGCGGGCGGTCAGCGGCCCGGACGACGCCGCCGGACCGACTACGCGACTGACGTCGGCGACGCGCCTCGGGGACGATGCGCGATGTTGGCTCGGCGACGTAACCGCCGACGCCGCAGAACGACGGCCGCCTCGGCAGCAGCAGACGAGCGACGCGAGTAGGAGCAGGCGTCTCATCGTGGCTGCGAGTCTTCGTCGTTTCCCTGTTTCGGGGGGCCGCCGGGGCCGCTCGCGGACACACGTACTCGCGGGCCGTGACGATCAAGAGTCAATCCTCTATCTAGCTACCTAGAGTAGTAGAGTTGACGAGACGCGTCTTGAGTACATCAAACATCTGGTCTTAACCCCCAACGGCTACATTTGGTTTGGGTGCAGTGCAAGTGGCCTTTGGACAATATCACTGAAAAAATAATACAGAGGCTTAGTATGAGTCCTAATTGAAGGGTTCCATGTGTTGGATAAGTTGGATTTGCTCATATTATGCTATGGTGGCCCCCGGCAGTGGGCGTCGATAGAGGGTCCCAAAAGTGGAAATGTGTGTTCATATGAGCACACATTGACTTTTGCCTTTAGCCTTTAAAACCATACTTGTTGGAGCATCCAAGTCAAATGTTGCCACATGGGCTCTCTATGGGACCTTAATAAGACTGTTTCGCTAACAAGGAGTGATCGGCCGGCCGGCGTGCGTCGCGTCATCTCGAGCTGGCAAAAAATCAACGCCCCGAAACAATTTGGAGTAGCACATCGTTGGAAAGCTCTTTTCACGGCGCGTTCAACGGTACCGCCGGCGGAATCAACATGCCGGTCGACGTTTGCATTTCGGAGCGTTGAAAATTAAGAGCTGCTGCGTAACCTCGCACGCGCTAGCCCGCGCATACCCCTCTTTAGTGAAACAGTCTTAAATGGAGGATGGGTAGTGTCAAACTCCAATTGGTTGGTTTCCATAGCCTGTACAGGCCTCTGATACTGGAAAATTTCCAGGTTAGCATAGTGGCCATGGGTCGAGATATAAAGGTGGCCCAGGGGCTCCGCTCTAGTTGTCACCTAGTAAAAATCCAAAACTTCAAAAGTTTGCGGAATCAAATGGTCCTGTACCAGCCCAAGGTAGAATATATGTATATGATGATGGTCCTATGCTTATAAGTCCAGGAATCATCGGGAACTATTTGGTTTTGGGTCTGAGATTTCATCGATTTTGGCCAAATGTGTGCTCAAATGAGCCCACATCAAAATCAAAGGGAGAAACGAACTCTCATTTCACAAATGTGTGCTCTTTAAATTTGAGCACACTATCGGTTTAGCTAATAAAATAACGATAGAGTCACACACACACATAAAATAACGATAGAGTCACACACATAGATGCCTTTTTGTTGTACACATACATGAGTGGATCCTGATTGAGTCCGCTCCATGGATTTCCAAAGACTTCCAATCAAACCCCGAAATCGGCCAACTTGCTCGACTACTCATTTCCGCAGAGAAGCGAGAGGGGGGAGCACCGAAATCATAAAAACACGGATGCTACAATACGGCCGGAGCACAGAATAGAAGCAAAGGTTCGGAAAAGATTGGACCCGCGGAGCGCTAGCCGGAGCGCAGCGGAGGCTAGTAACACATAACAAAACATCCGAGGAGAGGACCACAAACGCGGGCCGCGGTCTGTCGAAGTGCTAGTGTGTCGTCGTCGAGTATCGTGTCGTCGTCGAGTGTCGAGTCGCCACCATGAACGGCGACGGCGGTCGAAGTTCCACGCCGTCGGGTAGGTGTACGCAATCCTTACGTGAGGACGAATAGAGCAGCAGCCTCCGAGCACACCGAGCAGGCATCACAGGAGGCACTTCGGGCAGCACTTCTAACGCTGCACCGCCGACTTCTCACGCTGCACCACCGCCTCCTGTGGCGCAGCCTGGTGCCAGCAATGCCCCAGGCACACGGGAGAACTATCTATGTTCAGGCCATAAAATACATCAGCCCACGCCCAATTCGTCATCATCGAAGAGGAGGAGACTGGAGAGGCCAGCGGATGAATCTCTGAGCGAGTCACCTGTTGAGGTAGCCAAACCTAATGCCGATGGTTCAGGAGTCGATCCACCAAGTCAAGTCGCCGAATCTTCCGACTTGGTTGAAGACGATGCAACTCCACTACTCGAGCCGCCTGCATGCACTCACGGTCACTCCAACAAAAACAATTGTTCCTTCTGAAATCGAGCGCCTGTACGAATCGGGAATATCATTAGGCTCAAAGAAGGCACTTGCTGACAGTGACTGAGTCAAAATGCCACGTTGTGCTCTATTCGACTCGAACTCCAAATACTTTGGTGGCACAAATCCTGGAATAAATAGCAGGGATGGGCGAAGGTATATAGATCTGGAATGACGCTGGTGGCAGTTGTCATGTCTCCCGAAGAATGGAAACAACTTCTGTCTAGCGATCTTGGTAACGAAACGTTGCGCAACATCGCCCGTGATGTTGGTGATAAGGCAATGAATAAAACGTTGAGCATCGAGAACGAGTACGTCAACGAGGAAGTGGTCCAAAAGAAACCCAGAGCTAGAAGGACTGAACGCACTTGGCGATCGATGGATCACCGCCATGAAGGAGGTCGAGAAGAAGCCGCACAAAAAGTCGGAAGACGAGATGAAGCAGTGGCTGTGTGAGAAACTGGGGGAGAGATCGGGAAGTGTTCAGATGAGCATGGCGGCATGGCGGGCTTCCTTCGGCCCGCGGTTCTTCGTCGTAGACGTAAGAGTAGGGCTTTGTTCGTGTGTTATGGTACACCTCTTAGTACGCGCCACGCTAGTTACTCTCAAGGAACGTCTAATATTAAAGTATGGTCTATGCCATGAATGACTTGTAACTCGCGGGCCCCAATCTTGGTCTTGTTTTGCCGCGAGTTCCCCATTTACGGACGGACTCGCGGACTACACGTACTCGCGCGTGGGTGGGGGGTCCCAAGATTGACACGTACGTAGTATCTAGGGGTGCTTTGTACTTTGTGTACGTAGTATTACCCTAGCACCCTAGCTAGGTACGCAGTAAATTGAAGGGCCACGAGGGCCGGCACGGCATCATAGGTAGCTATGCATAGGCAGGGACTCTCTTGCGTCGATTTCGGACATGGCTACTCTGGGGGCGTTCTCCGCCAGTGCTCCGCCCAAGGCCAGTCAACCACCTCACCGGACGCAGCACTCTATCTTTCCGCTCGAGGCCCGACAGCCCAAACACCCGATAATGCCTTCTACTCCACCACCGTCATCTCCTGTGCCACCTAAAATATTGCACCCTGTCTTTGGGCAACCAGCTTCCTTCCTCTCCCGGCTCGCCATGTAAAGCCAACCGCCAGTGACACCAGTTGTCTCAGTGATATGGTGAAGCGTTGTGGTGGCAGCGACCCTCCCTCAGCCTCGGTGGCTACAGTCATGTGGAAGCAATCACCCGCCTGCCTGAAGTTGAAGTGAACTAACTCACAGCTAGCTTCCTGAAAGCGCTCGGCTCATATCTGCCACCTTCATCACCATCCAGCCAACCAGAAGCAAACTCACAGCTCCCGTCCCTGAAAGCTCATCAATCTCAGCTACCTTGCCACTGACGCTGTCAAGTCAATCTGAAGCGAACTCACAGCCCCGGCCCTGGAAGCTCATCAACTCAGCCACCTTACCACCGACACCACCTGAAACAAACTCTCACAGCCATATCAACCTCGGCCTATATTGAGAGTCACCGGACTTTTTTATTAGACAAAATATACATACTATACAGGGTTCTTAATCGTATGTCCAGACAGGGCTATACAAGAGGTGGTCTTCCTTGCACCCCTGCAGTGCCGTCATCTCATCTCTAGCCTCCCAGGGCACTGCCACACTAACACTCTGATTGGATGGGAGACAAGACCCCAAAAGAGAAATAAGAAAGAGAAATAAGCAGTCTCTGAAGTGGTACTTTTTCCATGCTGAAGATTCAAAAGCTTTGTGTGTAAGAATGTGTTTCTATATTTTAACATATTCTATTGTATGCTACTTCTTGGATTGGCCATCCCTTAGGTTGCGGTGCCCACGAAGTCTATAACAAGTAACAATCAATTCATGAAACAGGTCATCATCAGATGTGTCAAAGTTGCTAAAGTCTTCATTACCCAGATCGTCAAAGAACACACATGGGTGCACGTCATCCCCTCGTCGCAGGTCGTTCTTGGGCTTCTTGCTGCTGCTCGGTGTACCCGCCAAGTCTCGGAGGGGAACGCCAGTGGGAACATTCATTTGGGCAAGTGGAGCCATCCAGTCTTGATGGGGCGTGGATTGGTCGAAACCATCTTCGACGTGGGAGGTTGTCCGTGTTGTCTCGACTGACTCTATTGACATGATACTGTCGCGATGTTGTTGTTGCTGCTGCTCCTGCCTTGCGAGGGGGGTGGCGGTTCGTCGTTTCTTTTTCGAGTTGGCGTTTCTGTTGGACGGCATTGCGAATTGCGAGTCGGGTCGGTGTTGATGTACTTGTGTTCAGAGGATTGTTGTTGTGAAATGAGAGGGTACATTCTCGTCGATAATGTGCGTCGTTGAAACAACCAGAGGTCGCTTGCAGCACCTCGTCGATATCGCAGTTTCCCTTGGGCCTTGAATGAAGCGGTCGCTCGGGGTCTGTCTGCGTCCGCGAGCGACGGCACTTTTTTCGTCGAGCAGCAGCAGCGGCAACAGTCATTAAAACACAGTAAACAACCGAACTCTTATTACTCTTGCCGCGACCTCATAATCGGAGGTAATACGATATGCGAGGAGCTGTGCTGTGCTGGAACGGAATCCGCGAAAGCTGATGAGGCCTTGCCTTCTTGCCGCGACCTCATGAATGAAAAAAGCGTGAGAAAGGCGCCGCGCGAGTCCGGGACCCGGCCGGGACCACCCCTTTTGAACTGGGGTGCCCTCCCTACTCGCAACAAGCGAACGGCAGGACGCCTGCTTGTGTGTGACTCTAGGTACATATTGTTATTTTACATACACACTCACATTCCCATAATCATGCCCCAGCTACCGCGGATACGTCTTAAGTAGCTAATAAAATAACGATAGAGTAGGTGAGTGTGTTTGTGAATGTCGCCGCATGAGCTTCTGGTACGAGTTCCGAATGTGGATCGCGAAGCAGGCTTTGGTGAAACAAAGTCCGAGCTGCTGGCGGCTGCTGGAGCAAGTATTCGACGCCTGCTTGTAGCACGGACAGACTTGTAGGTATATAGGGCCCCCAGACCCCAGTTCAAAAGGGGTGACCCGGGACTGTTGCTGCAACCCTCTGCTATGTTGCGTGTGGAATTTCGGTTATGAATGAGATGATTACCTACGCCTTCTTACGCACACAGCAAATGGAGGAAACCGTGGCGCGCGCGCGCGCCACAACACCCCCCATCGTCGTCATATGAATGGCAGCTTCGACCCCTCAGGAAATTACAACGGACGGACCCCCTCTATCTTTTCCGACTCTGACTTCTGACAGCAATACTACCAACTGAACCCATAGTACCCTCTGTAAACCCATTTAAGAAAACAAAAACTGGCCCAATCGCTTCCTCTGTGCTAAAACACCCCCCCAGAAAAT
>JAAMXK010005165.1:0-14397 GCA_019693575.1 Thalassiosira oceanica | reverse complement strand
CCTCGCGTCCGCGCCGTCCCCGGGCGGCGACCTGGCCCATCCCGCGCCGTCCCCGGGCGGCGACCTGGCCGCCGCACATCCCGCGCCCCCGCAGCAGCAGGGGCAGCCGCCCCCGGCGGCCGCGGACAGCATCCGCGACGACCTGAGGGAGGGACTGGCGCACATCAGGCGGGCGTCGCAGGTCGTGCCCGCCCCGCCGGGGGGGACGGGCGACGTCGCGCCCGCCGGACCGGACGACCCGACGGCGGCGGCCGAGCCGGAGGGTGCGGACCTGCAGGCCCAGCCGAGCCTCGAGCTCGAGAGCGAGGAGATGGTCAGCCGGCGCGACTCCGGAGGGACCGACGGAGGCGGACAGCCCGGAGCCGAGGCCGAGGAGCCGCAGGCGCTGGACCTCCGCGGCGGCGGCGTCGACACCGACTCGGAGGGAGGCGACGGGGAGGAGGAGGTTGAGGGGGGAGGACACGGCGGAGAAATGGAGGAGTCCGAGCGGGCCGGCTCCGACGCCGCGCCGCGCGGCGGGGACGACTACGACGACGACGTCCTCTCCGCGGCGGCCGACTCGGACGCCATATCCGAGGACCCCTCGAACCCCTTCCGGGACAACGGCGCCCTCGACGTCTCCGCGGCCACGTCCCGGGAGTCGCGGGAGTCGTCGGTACACAACGAGCTGCAGGACGGGCGGGACCTCGACGACGCCCTGCGGAGGTCGGTGTTCAGCGAGTCGACCGACAACCCCTTCTCGGACGCGGGGTCGTTCGCACAGGTGAGGGAAGGAGGGGAGACGTATCTTTGCCTTGCGGCTCGTACCTCATTTCCCACATCTTTTTGCCTTTCGTCTGGTTGACCCTTTGAATACAATACGGGAAAAATGCCACGCCGACTCAACGAAATGGGACAAAATACCACGCCCACCGCAATATCACGCCGCGCCCGTCCAAAACGGCAGACCTCGGCCTACGGCGGCGCCTCCGAGTCCGGCTCGTTCCGCCACAGCGGCAACGGCAACAGCGCCTACGGCTACGGGAGCGGTAGCGTCTCGATGTTCAGCGACTCGATCCGGTCGGAGGACGAGGCGCCCCACTGGCGCGGCGGGACGTACGGGATGGCCATGGACGACGGGGCCCACCGGGGCTCGGCGCGGTCGCGCGACAGCGACGCCAGCTCCCTCCGCCGGGCGGACGGGGACGGGTCGCGGCTCGACCGGAGCCGCGCCGGACGCTCCTCCGCCGGCGATGTGGCGGGGGAGGACGCCGGGAGCGCGGCGGGGTCTCGGGACGGCCGCGCCGTCCAGCAGGCGGCGCCCCCTAGCGTCTACCCCGATGACGACGAGTCGCAGTTCGACCAAAGCCGCGCCGGCCGCTCTTCCGCCGGCGATCAGGGCGCCTTCCCCCATCCGGAGTCCCCGAGCATCTACCCCGATGAGGACCAGTCGCAGTTCGTCCAAAGCCGCGCCGGCCGCCCCGACGGCGATCGGCCCTTCCGCCATCTGGAGTCTCCGAGCATCTACCCCGACGACGACGTGTCGCAGTTCGACCAAAGCCGCGCCGGCCGCTCTGCTGGCGATCGGCCCTTCCGCAATCTGGAGCCTCCGAGCGTCTACCCCGATGAGGACCAGTCGCAGTTCGATCAAAGCCGCGCCGGCCGCTCCGCCGCCACACAGTCACAGGGCCAGGACGACTTCCACCACCCGGAGCCTCCGAACGTCGACCCTGACGGCGACGAATCGCGGTTCGACCAAAGCCATGTCAGCCATCAAGACAGGAGCGCGGCGGGGGCTACGTCCGTTTCGGGCGGTTCATCCGCCGCGCACGACGACGAAGCCGCAAGCGGGCGGAGCTCGAACATACACCCCGACGACATCTCCACGGCCGACTTCAGCCGGCGCGGAGGCTACCGGGGCGCCGGTCCTGTCATCCAGGCCTTCGACGACGAGAGCACATACGTTGGTGGAGAGTCCGTGGCCCATTCCCGACCCCCGGGACAGGAAGAGCAGAGCGCGGCGGGGACCTCCAACATCCAGCCTGATGACATCTCCACGGCCGACTTCAGCCGGCGCGGAGGCTACCGGGGCGCCGGCCCTGTCATCCAGGCCTTCGACGACGAGAGCACATACGTCGGTGGAGAGTCCGCGGCCCATTCCCGACCCCCCGGACAAGAAGAGCAGAGCGCGGCGGGAACGGCCAACCTCCAGCCAGACGATATCTCCACGGCCGACTTCAGCCGGCGTGGAGGCTACCGGGGCGCCGGCCCTGTCATCCAGGCCTTTGACGACGAGAGCACCTACGTAGGTGGAGAGTCCGCGGTCAATTCCCGACCCCCCGGACAGGAAGAGCAGAGCGCGGCGGGAACGGCCAACCTCCAGCCAGACGATATCTCCACGGCCGACTTCAGCCGGCGCGGAGGCTACCGAGGCGCGGGTCCTGTCATCCAGGCCTTTGACGACGAGAGCACCTACGTAGGTGGAGAGTCCGCGGTCAATTCCCGACCCCCGGGACAGGAAGAGCAGAGCGCGGCGGGGACGTCCAACGTCAAGCCAGACGATATCTCCACGGCCGACTTCAGCCGGCGCGGAGGCTACCGGGGCGCCGGCCCTGTCATCCAGGCCTTCGACGACGAGAGCACCCACGTAGGTGGAGAGTCCGTGGTCAATTCCCGACCCCCCGTGCAAGAAGATCAGAGCGCGGCTGGAACGTCCAACGTCAAGCCAGACGATGTCTCCACGGCCGACTTCAGCCGGCGCGGAGGCTACCGAGGCGCGGGTCCTGTCATCCAGGCCTTTGATGACGAGAGCACCTTCGCCGGAAACTCCGCAGCTTTCTCCGCCGGGAACTCCGCGACCTACTCCTGGGGCCCGAGCCAGCCGGACCAGAGCATGGCTGGCGCGTCTGCAAGCCTCAGGTCGGGCGACATCTCCACATCTGAATTCAGCAGGCGCGGAGGTTATCGCGGCGCGGGTCCCGTCATCGACCCCGACTTCGATGTAATTCCGGAGGAGTATGACGAGACCGATGATCCCGACCCTGGTTCCGACCCTGCGATGCACCACGACGGAGGGTACCCCGGCGATGAGAGCCGAGCCTTCCACGGCCGGCCGGACGAGTACGCAGTCGACGACCCCTACGGACGTGACGGATACGAGGAGCGCAAAGAGGAGGATATGGCCGAGGGCCTTGGCACCGCCGGTTTCTCTCGGCTCGGTGGCGACGACTACGCGCCTGCGGACTACGGCGCTCCCGGCTTGTCCTATGGAGAAAATGAGAGACAGCACGAGGAGGAGAGGAAACACTTTGACGACGGCGGCCACTCCCAGGAGGAGGACATCTTCCAGTTCCGTGACCCGGTGATCAAGACGGCCCCAAAGGACTACCACAACTACAGCGACCCAGTCGAGTCCGAGATCTGCCCCCTCGCAGTGCGCAAAGTCCTCAAGATACTGCGGTATTTTTCGCGAGTCCTCTCGGCGATGGAGCCCCTTGCTCAGCAGTCGGGCCTCGTCGATGCCCTCCTCTACCACATGACGAGGAAGCCGCGCGTCCGCGACTACGAGGATGAGGTGTCGTCGCGCGTCGACGCGATTGCGGTCGTGGTCAACCTGGCGTGCGCCGAGGAGAACAAGATCATGCTCGTGTACCACCCGGGGCTGCTCGATGCGGTCATAAACATCGCCAACCATGATCCGATCGACGAGTGCCGGGAGCACGCGGCCATTGTTCTTATGAATCTGGTAGGTCGCCGTTTCGGCTTAGTTCGTTTAATGAAATGAGCCTCACCTCCATACTCTTGTGCCCGAATCCGCAGGCCTACGCAGAGGAAAACAAGGTGCACATGGTCAATCAAGACCAATTGCTCGACACTCTTGTCCATCTTTTGTCCGACGTGTCTCCGTTCACCAGGCGATACGCATCGGCCGCGTTGTTCACTCTTGCCTGCACATACGCCAATACCGCTGTCATGGCAAGGCACTGTGACGGCGGCATCCTCGAGGCCCTTCGCAAAGTCTTGTTGAACGATCCGATCGACGAGGCCCGAGTCAACGCTGCCGAGGCGCTCTTCAACATGGCACGAAACAACTCCGACGACACCGTCGAGAACATGGGCAATCACCCCCGGCTTCTGGCGTCCCTCGCACACTCGGTGCTGACGGACTACAGCGCCGACGTCCGCGCGTATTCAGCCCGCGCTCTGGAATGGCTCTCCGCAGACATCCACAGCCCCATGCCCTGCCACCGCCTACTGCTGAAGGCGCTCGTACTCTCCTCGCAGTGGACCAAAACCACCTGCATCGCCGAGGCGCTCAAGATGCAGGCGTCTCTCAGCGAGAACAGGAAACCCATGGTTGAACATGAGGGTCTCCTCGATGGCCTTGCGACGCTGGCCCTGTTGGATGGCATCAACGATGATGAGGTCAAAACTTGCGCTATATGTGCTTTAGAAAGGCTCTCCAAGGAAAGCAGCACCCGTCACATAATGGTGCAGAATGAGGGAGTCATGACTGCCCTCACGAAGGCGACGTTTGATAATGATATTGATGACGAGGAAAGCGATGAAATGGGTACACCAACTGCAATTT
This sequence comes from Thalassiosira oceanica, assembly GCA_019693575.1. Taxonomy (NCBI): domain Eukaryota; phylum Bacillariophyta; class Thalassiosirophyceae; order Thalassiosirales; family Thalassiosiraceae; genus Thalassiosira; species Thalassiosira oceanica. The sequence continues at coordinate 9,827 of JAAMXK010005165.1, read as the reverse complement.
TGATGAAGACGGCTTTGAAGAACCTGGCTGAGCATTTGTAAAGCAAAAACGAAATGCACATACAGTCACATTAGATATAGTTTAGTGTAGATGCTTAATACATGTTTGATCTTCATTTGGCACAGGTTTCCCACTTTCACAGTTCGAGCAGATGTGGGGAAATGAGCATCTAGAATAGCTTACTTATGTCTGTGCCCCACGACGATGATGGGGCAGAGAAAATGAGGTGATGCCAACTAAGGACGACTGAGGAGAAGAGCCAGAAACAAAAAGAATTCTTGACGCATTCTACTTAGAGTGTTAAGGAGAAAGCATAGTGTTAAGGAGAAAGCATCAGCATTTGATAGGTACGGTTCTGTTCCACCTTCAACAAAATCTCTCTTGATTCAATGTGTTAACTCTCTGCTACTCGGTCATGCAGCGGGTGCAGCCTACGGTTCAGTGGTAAAAACATGGTCCATTCAGAAGGAAGGTTTGCTGACCACTCATTCCATGCCAGTTGGTTATACACTGCAAGCAAGTCAAGTCAGTATGCCCTTCCAAGATCCATTCCATGAGCGCTACAGTTAAAATTACTTACCCTCTCTCGGGTTCTCCACATTGATGACGCCTCTAGAACAATTTGGGGCCTCAAGGGCCAATATGGTATACAACATGGCATGCTAATACCAAAATTGCATGCATCAGATTTGTCACGAAGACACACACAATGTACTGCCTTTGAACTTACCATCATGAAACAAAACAACGGAATCAATGCCACGTCCATGTATCCGTAAGGGCAGCTGTAGAAATACATGTGCCAAAAAATGAAGTAGAGACAACATATTCTTGGGAAGAAGTGAACTGCTAGGGCTAAATTGACGTCAGTAAGGAGTGAACGAGAAACTAACTCGGATCACGAAAAGTTACTTACCTGACCGAACAAACACTGAATTGAGAAGATGGTCGAGACATGATGAGGCCAAGCGATTAAAATTTGCAATGATGACATATTATTGAGTTGAACTGACCCATGCTGGTTTCAATGGTTAGAATGAAAAGCATATAGAGGTGTATGCACAACAATCTCGCTCCTATTACCTAAAGTATTCCCAGATCATTGCAAACCCTTTCAGAATGTAAACGACGTTAATTGTCAAGACAATAGAAGCATGTTTGAACCGTTACATACCATAAATCCACACGGGGAGAGCTTCTGGCACGGATTTCGCGTACAAGACGACACTCCATGCAGCTTGGCAGGCCTCATACATGACATAGTAGAGAACAACCTTGCAGACATGCCCTGCGATCAGGTGTGATTGAGGAAATGTGCGCCTCATCGCTATTTGTAACCTTGCAACACCAATCCAGGGGTAGGAGAGTGATAGGATGCGCTCCTCAGCCCCACGCAAGCCGAGTTCTCGAAACAGCTCAAACAAGGGGAACATTAGCACGACCCCACTACTTGTGAGCACTCTCACGATCAGCGATGTCACGCTGGTTATGAGGACGAACGAAAGCAGGCTCATGAAGATCCTGAAACGTTTCGATTATGCGTGTCAGTGCAGAAAAGCTAGTTCACACGCATAATCGAGGAGACTCACACTGAAATTTTCCTCAATATCCAAAGTAAAACGGGGATGCGTTCATATCCCTCGAGAAGTTCCTTCTGCCAACCCCAGCGTTCCTTCGTCACCATCGACTGCACGTGACCTTGCGTAAATTTGCCCTCGCTCAATCTGATGCCATACATCAGCTGGTTGATTATCACAGTGTCCATGCCGTAGATTTGTGATAAAGCCTCTCCCAGGCCAGTTACAAGTGTCAGCCTACCGTGATCCGAGCCGGTCGATAGGCATCTCTCCGTGACTGTGACGTTGACAACGTTGATTCCATGCAATAGAGCTGAGTTTTCATCGATGTACAAGAGCGAGCTGTCGATGGCGAACCTGTAATGGATGTTATCTTCCCTCCAGAAGCTAGGCTTCGAGTACTGATCCCCTTCTTCAAAAAATGACGTTACATTGGAAGCTGTTTCGTTGGATTCATTGGAGTAGTCCACTTTCCGCACACGGGAGCATTCCCCTCGGCAATTTCGCCCGGACAAAATTTTGATTTGTAATATTTCGTCCTTGCCAAGCAATGGCAAAACGACTGATTTGTTCACTAAGGGCTGACCCTGTCCTTCGGTGTCGATGGCAGGGGCTTTGTGCACTACTTCGGTATCAGTACCTTGATGATTCTCCTCTTGATGCGCCTCATTTCCATTTTTTACCTTACCGACATCGTCGTCGTATATATCTCCGTTTCCAAATAAGGCGTAGTATTTACTTCGCTCAGCATTCGGCCGTGTAGATAAAGCACGAGATATACAGTTGAAGTTGCTATCACTGCCATCGCGACTCGCAGCTGAGGTTGCCTCTCTGAAAGCGAACGGTCCCACGTATGTGGCGTGCAAAGCCATCAAGATAAACAGTTGCACGAAGCCAACTACCATAGAGGCCCTCATCGTTCTATACACGTTCGCTTTCGTGCACCCAGTACTGCCGGCCTGTGAGCGACTGCTCTCAGTGGAAGCGTCGTCGTCCAAGCTGCCACTCGACACCGATTGACTATCATCTGTCTCGACAGAATCACTCGAATAATGTTGCGGTGAAGATTGGCTGAAGTTGGTTGACGGCTGGGAAGTGCCAGTGGACGAGGATGACTGTGACTGTGACTGTGACAAAGATCTATCCTCTCGCGCCTCTCGCAGTCTGGGTTGCAACGTGAAAGAAGTTCGGCCATGGGCAGAAGTTTGCTCGTCTGGCAGAGCCAAATCAGGTGGTTCTGTCACAGATGGCGACCGTCTTGAAGTCGGCGATCTCCTTCTCAGTCCCTGACTGCTCGACCGGTTGATGCTGTTCATTGTGAGGGGCGTCAATGCCAACCCCGACGTCTCATCGTCATGCCGATGTGCCGATGATGAGTTTGCAGTGGAGTGCAGATTCGGTGTTGTTACAGTAGATGGTGCGGTTTCCAAGTGATGGTAATCTGCGCCGCTCCGCCCCCGCAAAATCTCACGAACCCAGGCAACCCCGAACAAGTCTGACGTCCGCCTGGAGTCGATTTTTCGGGCCATCCATATAGGGAGTACAAACGGCAGGGATTGCCTGCGCTGCTGCATGGCCGTTGATGTAAACTGTCGACTACCGATCATTGCTCTCCTCTGCATCGATGCCCGTTGCGCTTGCCGCGTGTCGATGTCATCGCGATGGAGGGATGCGCTGTTCCCGTGCCCAGTCTCGACATCTCCGTCGCGAGGGCTCGCCTCATGCTCCGCCGTGACGATACTTGTGTCGTTCTCCACAGAGATAAGTGGCTGAGAAGAGTTTAAGTCATCCAGCATGCGCTCGTAGACGCGGTAGAGTGCTCTGTCGTACTCCATAGTCTTGGATAATAGTTGAGACCATGGCCGGTCGTATCGTTCTTCCAATGCTCGACGATCTCAATGTTGCCAGTGCGCCGCGGCGAGCGGCCGAGCGCAGCGGAGTGGGGATCTGTGCTGTCAGAGGCAGCACACGATAGCAACCAAACCAAGCGCAAAAAACAAAAGTCACTTAACAAATCACAGCGCTTCTAAGCGCGAGGGGCTCGTCGTGGGACTGTGAACACTGTGTCCTCTGACGGCCGGTGCGGTTGCTTTGACAGTTTCAATTGTGTGGGATACCCGACCGCTCAGGGATTGCGTCTCTTGGACGGCCGACTTATTATTGCTATTGCATAATTGAGAGAATTGCATCGGCTCCGTGAGGAGTCAGTCAGAGCAGGGAATGGCCAGAGCTTTATTGACGACTGCCCTTGCCACGCTGGCCTTGGTCGCAGTCGACATAAGTGCATTCCGGGCATCAAGTCTTCGAGACAGTGCTCAGGCGTTTCACTTGTGGGGGGGGACTTCGAAGCCGTCAGGCAACAACCGGAGGCTAGCAAACTCTGGATCCCTCAGGGAAGAACTCGCCGGTCGCACCTGTTGGGGTGGCTTCTCAACATGTTTGCGTGCAAGTGACGTTGGAGGGGAGCCAGTCCAGGTTACAATCAACACCACGTTGTGCGACGAGAAGATAAAAAACCTTTATTGCTGGATCAAACGCGTATTGGTCGAGGATCCCGATGATGTCTATGCTAATTACTTCAACAACATAGAGCTCGCTATTATGGCCGTGTTCGGGGACAACCTACCGTCAGACTCGTTGCCGCAAAAGCTGATGGAAATCGCGTTGAGTAAGGAACGACGAAACATGAACTCTACAGAGTGGGAGGAAGGGCTCGTTGGAGACGAGATCAGCAGAACGGAGCGGGAGCGTAGCTCTCTTGGAGCAATGGGCGCAGGGCAGTGGACTGGACAGTGGATGACAAGACCCCACTCATTGCTCGACATACGGAACTTCACCTCTGTTGATGACTGGATCAAAACTCTGCCACGCGGCTGCAAAAGGACGCTCAAGAAAGCCACAGCCAACGAACAAAACTTCACTGTTTTCTCAAAGCCTATACGAGGAGGGGACAGAGCTCCGCACAGCTCGTACCAACATTTTCGTTGCGTTGTTTACCACGAGGTTCGTTTGCTTTCGAATATGTACGGCCAATCTCCTGGATCCTTTTTCAATGCCCTCGCTGAGGCGATTTCAAGGTATATTGGGACAACTAGACAGGCGGGAAACATCGTTGAGTACAGGGATAACGATAGCGGCAAGGTCATAGGCTTCGCACACGAGATCGGTAAAGCCAGAACTTTTCGTGGGCAGTGGTTCTACTGTGACGATTCCGGTAAGTCACTCGAAAATTTTGTTCCGTGTGGATTTGACTGCTCAACTCTGATGTTTCCGAAGCGGCAACGCGGTATGTCTGGTTCCATAGCGTCAAAGACCTTGTTGCTCGATCCATCGCAGACGAGAGGATAGACACAGTGGATCTGGGGCCAAGCGGTTCCGACGCCTTCACTGAACTGAAGCAAAAATACGGCTTTGTCTCGGTTGTCGATTGGCCACGGTTTGCCGATTACCAAAGCGGAGGTTTCATCTACAGTGACGACCAGAATGAGAGAGAGTCTGCAGGAGATGAATTTGCGAGGCTAATTAAAATCCTCACGGAACGCCAAACGTCCGAAGGGAATGAAAAGCGACCATCATAGGACCGCGCTATCATATATTGCCATTCTGAATATTGAAACTACTAGTAGTCTGTTGGCAATTTAGCTACCAATACACCTGCGCACGGTGCTCAACGAAGTGCATCTGCTGCTGCTTGTCAACTTTTTCGACGACGAATTCTTCATCCAGCGAACCAGCTGCAAGTTTGACCAACAAGTCCGCCACGTCTTCGGCCTTGTCGACGTACTGACTCGCGTGGCTAGGTTTTTTCCCCACCGCTACTGTGAAAGCGAACATGGGATCGTCAGAAACTGCTTCGAGGAGCGGGGCTTCGGTAAGGAGCGGCTGCGAAGCAGGAAGAAATCCTTGACTGAGCTGTATGACTGGAGGCGAGGGTGTAACGTTGTTGTAGTCGTCCCCCCTTTCTGAAACATACGACATGACGGACTATCGGTAGAAATGCATGTTAGTCTTTTGAAATAAAAGCAGAAGTATAACATGACACATGACACACCGTAAACATCTTTTCGTCCGAGATGTCGTCGCCCATACACAGCACAAAATCAACGCCATTATTTCTTGAGGCTGCATCGCGCAGAATTTTTGTGACTATGACACCCTTATTGAACTCCCTGGGCATTACCTCCACAATGCCTTTCAAGTTGACGAATCGGACGTCGAACCTAGCGAGTTGATCTTCGAGCTCAAGCACTAGATGTTTCGCCTGGAGACTGCCCCATTCAGGGTCACTTGACGTTGCAGTCGCGCGGTTTGCCTATTAGACGAAATCTGGCGCAGAAAACTGACACGCGGCAGGCTTTGCACCTACCAATCGAAGTAAGACCATCCGATGGAGCTGTGGGCCAGTTTGATGTGCGAGCCATTTGTGAGGGCTGTGAACTTGCTCATGATCTGAATTGCCTTCTTCTTCACTTCTTCCCAGTTCGAGGCAATGTCGAGAGCTAGCCACGATCTAGCCGCTTGCTTCGTCGGAGGCGAAAAGCAGCTGCCATTCGACGAAGCAAGGCCCATACCTTTGATGTTGCCAAGTGATGACTCTATCGCCTGCCGCATGTCACCAGATATGACAAAAACAGTGTTATTGTCGTCGAGACACAGTTTTTCGAGTGCGGCGTACGCGGCTTGGGGCGGCCCGTCCCCAGCCGAGCCCACCTGTGAGCGCTTGAGAAATGAATCGACTGCTTCCTTTATGACTATGGTTCCATTGAAGTCGAGCACGATCACTCGCTTCGATGTAGACTTGTATGCCGATAAGACTGAACTTGGATTAAGACGAGTGAACCTCTCATCCCGTTGGGTTTTCAGGAACTCCGATACGGCCATTGCTTTGGACGGGAGCGTTGCTTTATCATCAGGGGCTTCCTCGTCTGGCGACGAGTCTTTTAAGTCACGGATTACATTCTGGATCCATGAAGCTGCTGAGGACGAAGAGACCCACTCGATATCTCTCTAATTGTCGTGCAAACAAGTATATACGATGGAATGAGGGCCAATTGCAGCAAAACATCCAGAGAACTGGCCACAAACTTACCAAACTGCGACCTTGTCTCTCGTCGATGGGCATGTTCAAGGCCCGATCGAGGGTCTTCAGGGTTTGGTTCAAATCATGTGGACTTATCCGCAGCGCGCCGTTCAAGATGGAGCACGCCGCTGTGAACTCGCTGACTATCAAAACACCAGGACATTCCTTGGACCCATTTACGTAGACATACTCCATTGGCCACAAGCTCAGCCCGCCTCGAATCTCTGTACTGAAGAAGCAATCGGATACTTTCCACATTGCGAGGCGCTTCTCGATTGGCACGGAGGACACCTCCTCGAAGTCGATCACCTCGTGCCCAAAACGTTTCATTATCCTGTCCACAACGACCCGTACCTCTCGTAGGGTCATTTTCTCGTCCAAACAACGATCCCCCTTCGCAATGCACCGTTGAACCAAAACAACCTTATCTCTCCAGGCAGGGGCGTCGGAGAGGAACTTCTCATATGTCAATAGCTTGAGGGTGAGCCCTGAAAGATATTGTGCCGCGTTGATTCCGCAAATAATCTTCCGTTCCTTGTGTTTGGATCTCAACGAGCGCTCGAACTCAATTGTACTTTCTTGTTCTAGCGCACCATCCAATGCATCTGCCTCAATCGGCACATGATTCATTGTGCTTCATGTTTTCGATTACGATATGCGTGTCAGTGTAGAAGAGCTTGCACACACGCCAAATCGAGGAGACTTACATTGCCACGTGCCTCTTTCGGTAAGTCAATCCAATAAGGCCTCCGGCGAACCTGCGTTCAGTGAGGCCGAGAGCTCTTTTGGCACAGCTCTGGAAGTGACGTGCGTCACTAAAGCCATGAAAGGCGATGAGGTCGGCACTAAGCATGCTGCGCAAAATCGACACGCCGCACTCCATCTCCAAAAATATTCGACTGGAAGGGAAGGGTATGTGGAGGTAAAAGATCTTCTGGGTCGGTTTGACTTCGGTCCTTGTCTCCTCTGAAAGTAACAAACTAGGCAGCAGTGCCAAGTGATAATCGTTCACCCAAATGACATCGTTTCGACTGGCCATCTTGCCTACTATATTTGCAAAGGTTTGATTGACAGTGTTGTAGGCAGCCCACCATTCTCCGACTTGACTCTGTTGAGATTTGAAGTTTATAAGACGACGAAACAGCGACTTGAGAGGGGTTACCTCTGTACCCACCTGATCCCATAGACTTCGCAGATCGTGGATAGTCCCTGTAGACTTCTCCGGGTCATTCGCAACGTCCAAATCAAAGCCAAAGGCATTGTTGTGGATGTCAACCAAGTCAACATAGTGAAAGACCTCCCATAACACTTGCTTGCAAAAACCTTGGTAATGTTTGTCTCTGATAGATGTCTCGAAATATATCACTGTGCAATCCATCGACGCAAGTATCATCTTGAGCTCGTCACGATCTAGATCGTCTAAGATATGACCATCTGTCATCACTGTGCCAACCCAATGAGGCGTGTAGCCGACGAGATTGCTGTCGACGATATTCGCCAATAAGCTCTCAGACCAGGCGACCTTCCACTCTCCTCTGGCGTTTTTCGACACAGAAACTGGCAGGTGGTAACAAACGAAATAAATTCGACGCCTCGTTGCAACTGGAGTCACTGTATCTGGATTATTTGGTGCGGATGCTGCTGAGTCCGCAAGACTTTCGATTCTGACCTTTTCTCGCTCGGCGTAGGCTTGAAAGCTTGCGTCGTCAGCTCTGTTCCAGTTGTCAACAAGCACCCCATCCTCAGTAAATTCGTTCGTTCCAGGGGGCTTGATAACGTTGCCATTGAGAGTATCGATTTCGAGAGTTCGGTAGCATAAGTTGGAAAGAATGCCCTTCGGTTTCTCGGATCCTTGTACAGATGTCGTAGCCTCTGAGTTGACCGGCTGGGCTCCAAAAGAATCGTTGAAGGCGGGAGGATTCTCCCACAATGTGACAGGGAACTCTGTACCGTCATTTCCTGATGTCATGGCATTTAGTTCCACACCGCTTGACGAGATCTTTTTCATGCTGAAAGGATCAGTCTCTTGCAAATATTCAAATGCTATCAGTCCGTGTGGCCCGTCATTTTCCGAACCTGGCGTAGCCACGAGATACCGGTACTGATGTTGAATGACTTTCTTCATGTCCATCCCGTCCCTGGGGTCGGTTAGAGTGACTATTACTGGGCGACGAGTCCTCCAAAGTGGGTACGTTTTGGGCGATGTCACCATCTCGATTGATGAGGCGTGCCACAAACTTCTATCGTCGTGGATTCCCCCATGCAACGCTTGCCGTTCCAGAACGCTCCCATTAAGTCCATCGCCAGTTTGCGCGGCTTCATCCTCGTTGACCACCATACCTCCGAGTCCCAGCTTCCCTCGGTCGTAGGCCGACTGTCCAATTTGTGATGCAACTGCGGCAGCGTTGGAGGGATCATCCGGGCTGCCGGTCTCAGTGGGATCCCAAATGTGGGCGCCGGTGACTCTCAGGTGTGATCCAATGGGGATGCTCGCCCTGCAAGCTAGATGTATCTTCACTACTCGACCGCTTGATTGTGATTGGTGACAGTGAGAAGGTGTCATTGTCGATGTTACGCCAGATGCTTCTCGTGGTGGATGGTCCGAAGCGTGGTCGGGCCAATGCCCTGGTGGAGGTTTGAGGGGTCCTGCCCTTGCTGGAGGTTGATTGCCGCGCCGATGCCACTTGCTTCTTTGAGTTTCCCAAGTTGATCGAAGTGAATCCCCATCATTCTTTTCATCTTCTCTTCGACTCTTCCTCGAATTCTGCGCGGGCGGGCGGCCTTCGCTACGACGTACCTTAGCGTAGGTATTGTACGTAGTACGCACGGCCTTCGCGTTTCCGGCCGGCCCGCTAGTAGTAGGTGAAGGTACGTATCTACCGCATGTGGCCAATTAATTAAATGTAGCAGGCATGCAGTGCAGTGTAGTGGCAGACAGCAGGCCGCCGCCGACGCTACAAAGTCCATCCACACGGGGGTGTCGGGCTTGCTAAACCCTCAAATGAGCACATGATCGGCGTCCGATTTTGTTTAACCGATCCGAGAGCTACACAGCGAGTTCATTGAAGCACGTGATTGAAGACCGATCTGCATAGCGTAGGTAAAGCATATGTACGTAATTTACAAAGATTCGACTCAAATACAACGAACAACCATGGGAATCGCCGTAG